>VCRD01001733.1:9907-40748 GCA_006783055.1 Trinorchestia longiramus
TATATATATATATATATATATATATATAAACGTATTTTGTTCCGCTCAACAGCTCACGTGAGAATCCGGTTAGTCACGAAATAGTAAAGGCAATACATTATTTGAAATTTAATTTCCTTATAATATGTACAACTGATATTAATATTACACAGAAACTGATAAATGAGGTATCTACCTTAGTACGACCAACGTGCAAAAATAGTTACATACACATTATTGCGTTAAAAATGAAGAAAACCCGTGAAATTAACAGCGCCAATAATGTTCCCTGTACACCTGCGTACTAGTGCAATTAGAAGTAGAACACTGTACATATTTTCAGCAACGATAGAAATTCTGCAACACAACTACAAAATAGACTTTCATTATTGTCTTCAGTTCTGATCTTAGTGATAATTACAATAGGGAACTTCGCATCTACAGTTGATAGATAATAAAGCACAAAAACTGTATTGCGTAAACTCTGTACATATACTGTGTCCGAAAGCAGTTTAGACGCAGCATTAAGGTTGAGTCCAGAAATCGAAATGAGAAAACGTTTAGCGCTTGAATCTAACTCAATCTAAACACAAGAGATATTTCTTTCTCAGTACGTGCTAGATATCCGGGCTCTCAAACTTGTAAGTTACCACTCGGTATTGAAGTGAAAGATTGAAAACTGCTGTTTCCACTACCAATATCCCAGTAATTCTTGAATTGATAGCTACAGTCTAGATACAGTGTTTCAGTTTAATCTAGAAATAGTCAAGAAATAGCTTTTATGTCATGATTCTAGGAACTGCTATAAGCTGCTGTAAGATAAGGACCCTAGAAGGAAGCTAAAATGAATGTCGACAGCAATGATAATTTATATCATTTTAAGCTTAGTTTAGATTAGCTTAGTTCACGTTTTAGGAAATTCCTTGACTTAGGTACTAATGATTTGAACCCTGTAGTAACATGTGGCAATAGCATTAGGAATCAATGCAATGGTAATGATTATTATACTACCAAGACTCGCAATAATTTCACAAATAATAGTGATGATAATAATCAAGTTTATAATTATGTGGTCTTCGAAGACAAAAATTTCAGGCAGTCTCTGAATTTGAAAAACAATTTCAAGTCTAAAACATACGAAGAATGAACAAATCTATCGATCTCACCTACTAGAAAATTGTAGTTGCAGTAAAAAATTCATAATTTTCAAAAATAAATGTAATAGTTTTTGAATGTGTGTGAATACTTAGAATAAATAAGAAATTTAGGCCACTCTACCTAATATTACTTGAGCCTCTGTTAGAATTTTACCAGCAGTTTTTTAGAATTTTTACTGAACTTCCTGAGAGTGTACTCTGATGGACCTTTGTGTTATGATTGTGCTAGGATTTTGTTATGTGTTGCGATTGTTATGTGTTTCGATGAGTTACGATTGTTATATGTGTTGCAATTGTGTTATGGGTTATGTCTATATGGCGTTTTGATTGTCAGGTTCTTTGAATGTGCTTTGTGTTTTGATTGTGGTGTGTGTTATGATTGCATCATTGTTTTGATTATGTTACGCATTATCATTGATATTGGTTTTAAAATGTATTTTATGTTCAATTGGAGTGGTGATTATTTTATTGAGTCGATTGAATTGATTGTGTTGTAATTGTATTGTTATTTAATTTATAAAAATGTGATGTTTGTGCTACAATTTTGTTCAGCATTATGAGAGGTGTACAACGAGACCAGGGGTTTAAAGATTGTCAAAAATTGGTAAGACAATTTGTTCAACTTAATTTTTAATTGCAAACTGAAAGGGAAAAGTGAAATTTACGAATCTAAAGATAAAAAAATCCATTAAATATGAAGACAAATTTAACTTGCCGATTTTGCTTATGGCTGGTGGAAAAATAATGATAATTTTTTTATTATATGATTTTTAGTTTTTAATACATTTGGGTTGACTTCAAATGTATTTATTCCGGCCCTAAGAATATTTTAAACTTTTTTCCAATTTATTTTTTGGAAAATTTTGTCAAGTTTACAGTCGATCACTTATTACCAATCACCTACTCCTAACAAATATATTCAATCAGAAACTTTTCAGAAAAAATGTTCTAAGAAAATTAAAACCAATACAAACTGTTCCTAAAATGTGTTACTAAATTAGGAAAGCAATTATATCAGTAAATAATAACTCATTCTGTCCAATGAAGAAGTTCAATGAAAGCTTCGGTTTCATCCTTTTCATAAACTGTTCATAAAAATTTACCTTTTTCTAAATTCCCAAAGCTTGGTCCTCGCTTATTATCATGCATTTGCTACAAAATTTCGTTCAAAAATGTGTAAAATCTCACAAGTATCTGTCAATGCGCTAGTGTGACACTTTTTTTAATGCAAGTTTTTAAAATTACTAACCCAGTAAAAACTGATCTCTAACATTCCTGATCTTACAGAATATTAATGATGCTAAAAAAATCATATCTTATACCAGCCTCGTAAGAACTGTAATTTTTATACCTTAGTGCTTAAATCACTTGCTAACCAAAACTTGCATGAGTCATTTGTGAAAAAATGCCACACTCTCCTGCTTTAAAAAACTCAAAAGAAACCGTGTGATGAATTCCTAAAAAATATATGTGATAATTTAAGCTTTTCTGAAATTTTCGACTTAAAGAAACTCGTCTGATGAGTCACTGAAAAAAAATAATTTATTCTTGCCTAGAAAAGGGTAAGAAAGTAAAATCATGTGACACATTCTTGACAAATTATTATATCTTCTTGCCTGCTACTATCAACTCAAGGGAAATTCCACTGTTACTTTCATTGCATCTACTTTCATTAAGAACTCACACTATTCAATTATTTTAATGGCAATAACATTGATTAAATGATGTATAATTACAGCACGATATATAAAGCATGCAGTTCCACCTATTACATGCATCAATGTGCAGGAAACGGATTGTAATATGTCATTTTATCTGGTTTATATTTTAATTTCTGCTTCAATCAAATCTACATCACTCCAACCATCACATTTTATAAGAATACCGTAAAAAATATACAAGAAAGATAAAATAATAATAAATCAAGTGCTACTGATTATGCATTGGTGTCTTTCAAGCCACTTTTAATTCAGGTTACGTCTCATTAACGGAAAATACTGGGTAGTATGTCTTTGATATGCTTTCACTATTGAAGATAACGTAAACTTGAGTAAAAAGTTTTTTTTGAATGTGCACCTTCTCTATTATCAACTTCCATTTATGAACATAAAATAAAGTTAAATAGTATATCGCTTGAGATATAAGTGCCAAAACTTCTTTGACCACTCAGCCCTCGCCCTTAAAAACACAAGTGCAGATTAATTGAGTTTTGCTTTCCACTTACGTTCACAGGTGCTTAAGCCAAAGAGGGCCGGATATCTTTTTACTTATCGTGTGTAACTCATCATCATTCGGCCGGCGTCCTAAGTACAAGAGCTGACATAAATTAGGCCCCATTTTCTATGGACCTTCATTAGAGCGTAAGAGCAAAGAGCACAGGATATGTTTATACTTATCTCCTGAGATTTATCAGACCGAAAGCTGTCTAGCACGAAGCGTCAACATTGGAGTATTTTAGTAGGAGATCTGCCCGCACTTCTCAACGCCTTGTTGACTCAACATACCCTACTCGTGCCATGCCTTCCCTCTGCACTCGAACAAGAACTACTCTGTAGAACCCGAACCAACACGAACCTCGACTTTGGGTAATTGTTTATTCAGCTAGAGATAGTGACATGTTTATGCTGTTGCTTGTTTGCTCAATTTTGAGAGCGATGTCTTCAAACGCAACACAATGTTGCGGATACGAGAGCACTCTGTGCTCCTTCTTAGACCATAGTCAATCCTCTGACAAACCCTGAAGCGAATTAAAGATCGGGTTTATGATACGCCTAGCACTGGCTAATCCAACGAGAATTCTTTCGTTCCACCAAGACTTGTCTCTGTGATGAACATCACGCGGTACTCAGTCGTCCCTTTTGAAGTCTGGCTTTTAATTTCAGTCAAGTTTGCGTAGAAAGAAATAAGCGGTCACCAAACAGAAACTATTTTTCAAACTTGAGCGGTAACTTGAATGAGAAGTTGTCAGCTTACTCTCTTAACAAAAACAGAAGAAAATAACAGGGACACACGAATTTTAATTATGGACAGACTTTAACTGTTTAAGGAAACCTGTCAAAAGCCTGTAAATGTATCATTTCTGTTTAACTTAGTATAAGAGTTTTATATGGTATAAATTTAACACATGCATTTATTTTGCACTGATTTTAATGTCTCTTGACTTTTAATTGTTGCTAAAACATTTACTTGAACCAATCAAATTTATCACAAATCATTCGCTCCAAGATTCTTGGCGTCAATGCAAGAATATTCTCTTTATTCGCCATAAATAAATCAGGACTGAAAAAGTGATCATGAATATCACGTCTCAGAAATACGAAGATTCCACAAGATAGGAAACATTTAAAAAAATACCACAAATATTCCAACAGAAACTCTATGATAAATAGATCAACTCTTTCAGTTTTCAAAAAATAGTTCAGGAATTTAACTAATATACGTGAATCACGTTCTAAATAAACGATATATCCACAAGCCAAGCAACATCGACCAAATATCACATATATTTCAACATGAACTCTTGGAGGACATATATGTAGTTTTTTCTCCGGCGCCTGAAATTGAGATACCAGAAGAGTGATATTTATGCAAATTGTTGTAATTGGCAGGCAGCGGCTGCTGCATATTGCCGATTTCCTTCATATTGGACGGGGAGAAAAAAAATAAAAAACTCTGCTTATGATTCAGTGTATCGATCTGTCTCGATCACTAAGTCTTGATGAGAAGCTGTGTGCGACTATGCGTGAGTGACTGTGCACGACTGTGCTTGACTGTACGTTACTGTGTGCGACTGTGCTTAATTTTGTGACTGAGCTTGATTCATTCAACAGGACATTATCATTTTCTGAACTTAACACTATAAAATATTCTCAAAAAATTAACTGAATATTGTTCCTTAATATGAAAATATTACTGAATGCCATTAAATTTATCATATGGACTAATATTATTATTTGTTTAAAACTCGAATACACTCAAAACTAAATATTTTCGAACAAGAATTCTTATTTCATTCAATTTGGAACATATTGAACGTTGATTTTATTTTTAAGTGGCTTCCATAGACTTGAACATCAGTTCTCGAAAGTGTGGGGGTCCTTTTAAAAAAAATCGCCATGAAGAAATTTCCTGAAATAATTTAGGAATGAATTGAATACTGCACTCGAAAATGTAGAACAACTATTGAAACGGTGTATACTTATTCTATATTGACTTGTTCACCTAAAGATAGAAATACTCATAGAATAAATTACTTTGAGGGTCTGTTAGAATTTATTTGTAGTAGTTGAAAAACTTCATTATGGAAGCTCAAACGGGATTTATGGAACCTCACTTGACTGCAGCATATAAAGCTTTACTTGCCTTCATTCTACACTGTACATTACACCCTCACTTGACTGCAACATATAAAGCTTTACTTGCCTTCATTCTACACTGTACAACCTCATTTGACTGCAGCATATAAAGCTTTACTTGCCTTCATTCTACACTGTACAACTTCATTTGACTGCAGCATATAAAGTTTCATTTGCTTCCACACTACACTTACCAACTTTCGTAGCATGTTTGTACTTTTCGATGCATAAAAAATACGGAAGAACAAACTAAGGAGCTAGTCGTCGCCGTGGGCGTGTAGTGAGCATGAGGGCATCTCCATACAAATTGGCTGGAAAAGTGGGCTCGTCATCACTCTATTCTCTCCCTGGCACTTAATAACGTAATTCAAATACTACAGCAACGTCTTTTGCAAAAAATTCTCGAGTACAATGAATATTCAACTATTTTTGATAAAAGATCAGCTGAATTTCAGAAGAAAAGAGTTTTGTTTTAGAATTTTAGCTACTGCACAAACAAAATTATTCATGCTTTTCATGGCGCCGATTCATTGATGTAAATTTAATTAATCGTTTGATTTCTCAGCAAAATTTTAAAACAGAAACGGGAAAAAATTATTCTATAAACACTAATTTTCCATCAGGAAATTATTTTTTAATTAATATCCCTGATGTGAAGTAATGCTAATTTTTTGTATGTTTAAAACCTTTAATCCTTGTTATGCTAAAATACTTTACTAGAACTGATGTAACTTCGTCTACGTATGCTAATTCTCACGAGTTGGTACACGACCGTATTAAAACCTGAAAGTACTTATTTGTAATCCAGAACTTTATCACTTATTATTAAGGATTTAAAAGGTATTGCCTTTCAAGACCGAATAGTATCAACCTCACCGTAAACTTTTGCGATGCTCACGCAAGGAACTCAAAATAAACAGCATATTTTCGAGGACCAAAATTTTCATTTTGCAACGACAGAAATTTAGAGCATCTGGAGCCACAGTAAACTGGGCCGCCATCAGCGGAAGACCATCCAAAACCTCCCTAACCTAAGAAAACGGCGAAGCTGCCGCAAAATTTTGATGCTTTTGTGTGTCGCTTCTGTGGGGCGGGTGTAGAGAAGAGGACCGCAGCTGGGCTTGCATAGAGACAACTGCAAATGCAGTTTTTCCATGATCTTCCTTGTGCGGCCCGCGCCTCAGTCTCCAGCCCACATGACTAAACTATATGCCAGCTAAGTTGCGTCCGAGCCTTGTGGTAGGAATGGCACGTGTTCTGGAATTTAAATTTTGAAGTTTGGGCTTGAGGTAGAGCTTGATGATTCCTTAGGAAGACATTTTTTCCGCAGGTGTAATTGAAGACCGTATTATATTGTTATGTAGTTTCACAGCAAGAGAAATATTATAGATGTAGTTAATAATATATTTTACACCAATTTCGTGGTTGAAGATCATAAAGCAAGCAATAGGGAACGTAATAAATATTTTAATCTATAGTTTAACTCTTTCATTGGTAAATGACTAGAACACTGAAATTTCCCATATTGTACTCAAAAAATGCATTTTTTACAATTCGATGATACATAAAGAACGTCATCTTTTATTCCTGTTAATCTATTATTTAAAATATTTTTTCCCAAATGGTGTTAATTGAATTTGTTTTATTTGTCTTTTATGATTTTTCAAGTTCTAAAAGGGAGAAAATTGATGAAAAAATGTATAATGATCATCACAAACAGATCTTATTGAAATTACCTTGTTCCTGTTTTCTGGGGTGAATTTTAAGTAATGAGACGCTCTACACAGAAAGTTCCAGTACATCCTTGTCAAGGAAAAAAAAGAAAGAAAAAAGGTGTAAATACAAGGGACATTTCAGAGAGTCTTTCATCCTCCCGTACTTTTTTCTGCATCAAACTGCGACTTCAGAAAAGGTGATCCATGAAGGCAAAAAAAAAGAAAGAAGTCCCATGGGGGAAAAAACGGCAAGGCCGTGGAGGATAAGGGTTTCCTGGAAGAGAAGTGTGTGGGGAGAGGGGAAAAGAGGGGTGCGTTGCCCCCCTTTCATATCACAGTGGAATGGGAGAGGCTCTCCCTAACACGAGATGAGAGTATTCCAACTAGGCTCATTTTCTGGCTCCAACCGCCTCCAATAGCGCAAAATTCACGGAGAAAGAAAATGAGACGGATATATAATAAGTTTTGCGATATTTTGCGCCAGGTTTATAACCTGGGAATATTTTCTTACCTTCGTACGTGGTTTACTTGTCCAGAAAATGAGCATGTTAGAATTGAAAATTCTATTGGATGGGCAAGAGTCTACTTTTCTGCAGGACTTGTTTGCGTAGAATAAAGATATGTATTTTAGTGAACAGAGTACATGTAAAAAAAAACTAAACATGTATTGTAAGTAGAATATGTAAATAAAATGCAATGTATAAAGTGTCGTATGATGAATAATAATTGCAAAAATAACTTTTTAATTATATAAAAACTTCACCTGTAGAATATCTCGCATGACTCACTCGTTATTAAATTAAAATAAGTGGGTAATCAGGGCACAAGTTTTCCTTACTAAACTTAAATGCTTCAACAAATAAAAGCTGATTAATGAAATGAGTTTTGGTACTTCGAAAGATTTTTAATAAACATTATCCTCCAACGTTGGAACCAGAGAGCCAATTGTGCTAAGAGACTGGTCGTGTCATCGACTAACTTCGAAATTTTCTGAGAGCACTTGCCGTGCTGCAAAAGTTTTTCGTTCTAGAGGATGACTTTTCATTCCCATCGGCATCGGCTAAAACTTGGATCGTGCAAACTGATGAGATGCAACGCAAATGATTCTTTCTCAGGAAAAACTTGTCTCGATTCAATCAGCAAAGAATTGCCTTCTGGAGCTCTAAGAGACGAGATCAGGGCAAGCCCAAGAACTTTGTTGCTGAAGAAACCTCTGATCCAAGTCCATTTTTTCTGTCTTAAGAAAAAAGTGAAACCTTGTGAGGATTTCATCAGAGGACGAGTTTGGGAATTTCGCACATGAAAAGAATTTTCAGAATCTGAGTTCCGCTAGTCTTCCTAATTTTTCTACTACCTTCCTATACGTGCAGTAAGAAATATGAACTTCATGAAACAAGGAAACACAAATTATTTGGAACATGAGTACGGAAAAAGAATGTTACGTTGCAATAAGAATATTAGGACTGAATCACAACAAATTCCTGTTAATTGATTCCTAGAAAATATAAATGAAGAATGATGTCGACCTTTAAGCCCCACACGTAAAATCCAAGAAAGAAAGTTAACAAATTTACTCGGGAACTCCCCTTCCCTCTGAGAAGAATAAATGAAGTGGACCCTTGCGTCCTTTATATAAGAACAGAACTGAGGTGACTGCGCGATCTAGATTTGGCACGTTTTTGATTGGAAGCGAAGCCAGGGCTCGTGCTGCTCTCAGTAATACGCTGGATTCCCTCGCTCCCTCTCACTTATATTTGACTCTGCGCTCCGCATAAGAACGAAGACCTAACGCTCGCCAGATGCTGATTGCCCTCGGGCTGATTTTGCGATATTAAAGGTTCTCGGGCTAATTTTACGATGAGAAATGGTCTCAGGTTGATTTTGCGTTAGTAAATACTCCCGGGCTCATTTTGCAACGTTAAAAAACGTTCCAAAGAACTTTTTGGATATTACAGTTTATTTTGCTATGTTACAGAAAAATCTAATCATTTATAATGAAAGCACCTGTTGATTTTACTGTATTGTAGATCGTTTCAAACTACTTTTCGTCAAATCTAGATAGTTTTACAATATTGTAGAACGCTACAAATAAAACTATCGTACATTTAATATTGTCAAGACGTTTTAACAATTTTGATTGCTATAGGACATTTCAGACAACTAAGCTTTATGTACAGTCGATTTCGCTCTACCATAAAACGATAAAATCAAGTGTACGGCAGAAATAGTTTATTTCGAGTCACTGGAGAACTCGAGTTATTGTTGGAATATCAGTTAATTCAGCTTATTTCTCAAACATTAAATAAGTAATTGATTTCACGCCATTGAAAAACCTTTTGATCAATTTTATTCAACTTAATGAAGTATTTCTGATTTTTATATGCTCGTATCGTGGTTCAGTATCACAGTTAATACATATTTTACACCTTAAGTGTTACAGTATATTTCAAATAGTTGATCTTAAACTATTTCGTTGAAATCATTTTTTTGAATTATTAATTTGAAGCAGAATCAGTGTTGTATTCTTAACAAAAATATTATGAAGTTCATGCTTCGTAATTAATTTTTAAATTGTTCATATTTTTAACGTTCATAAAGCCACTTGATGTGAAATAATTGTACTCCATTCAAACTGTGGCTCCGGTGATCGATGTCTGTTCTCCAATGGGTTCTGTATTTATTTCATTTCAAATTAACAGAAATTCAATACGGGATTTCGGGAATAATTTTTCCTGCTTAACACGTTGAGTGCGAAGTGACCCACCGGTGGGTCACTCAGATTAGGTTCTGTAATTTTTTCAAAGATTTCTAGTGACTGTGTACAAGTAAAAATTTGAACCAGCTAGGCAATAGCAGGAAACGTGTTAATGACAATTTTTGTTGCTACTTAGTTATTTCAAGTATAAATAGTATCCTGTGTGCTATTGAAATGCCTGTGCCTGATTGGTGCCTTAACTTTATACGGAATGGGACTTGAGTAGCAACCAAAAAATAAACCAAATGGCTCGCTCCTGTTACCAAATTTTATTCCATTCAAACACAAGAAATTAAACAACACATACTCGTCCATGTATCATAAAGTTGTGCTACGTGAATGATATTACAATTGTGACAATAATGTGACCTTTATTTGCATGCCCCCCCAAAAAATGTTGCAGTATTAGGAGTATATTAGTCCACTTAATAAAATAATTATTTCTACCGGTTAAGCGGACACATATCCCAATATATGTTTTATAGCTTCAGGCAAATTACTCTGAGTAAAAAAGCGAATAATTTACAAAATTATGATAGTCGTCCTTTTTCAACTCACAATTTACTTTGATGACGAGATCAACATAGATCTTGAATGCATGTTAGAAAGTTAAGTATATTCAAGAAATAGTTTCTGAACAACCCGAACTCGAAAACTTGCATTGTATAACATAATTTCCATATAACAGTTTAAGTTATTTGTGATGACAACCACAAACAGGAGAACTTGAGTATCTAAATCTGTTCTAAATTAATCTTCAATGAAGTAGTCGAAGTAAACTCAATTCCAGAGACTTCTAAGTGCCAATGTTGTTTTTTATTGCATTGAGATTGTGTGTCCTTAGTTTAATAGGTTAATCGCACATAAAGGCTGTACTATGTTATTATTTTTAATGAATATTGTAACATGTGTCCTCAATGCAGTACAAATATACGTCTGAATGTTGAAAATATTTAAAGCGTCAATGTGGGTTAGACTGAATCACAAGGGTTTGACAGAGTGAAAATCAAGCCAAACTTCTTGAGTGAGACCAAGAGTCGGCCCCTCCAGGGACTCTGACAGCTAAGGTAACGTATGACTGGGGTGGGGGAACAGAACGGACGACCAACAATAGACATTGCGCACGCGCGTCGTATCGGCCCAACCAAGAATTTCAGAGGCTCTAAATCTTCGGTAAGAAGAGAAACGACATCTTCCTCTACCTGGGAGAATGTAAGAATTAGAATGGAGACCAGGGAAAGTAGTAACATGCAGCTGACTCTGGTGCGAACACTCGTGGTTTGTGTCCATGAAAAAAGAACACGCTTTCCATTCATAGAGCAAGTGGGCGAAGAATCTTCCTCCTTAAATTTATACTGGTCTATCACCCATTAATATCAATGATAAAGATTCTTTGCATTCCTATCACCAGCAAGCTGGCAGTGAAGTAGGGGACTACAGCTGTAGAACTTTTAAAATTTAACGCGACTCTAAAGAATTTTCTCTTTGAGTTTTCATTCATATGAGATTATTAGAATCACGTACTGGTCTTTTTTTCTTACTTCATACATATGAAACACAAATAGATAGAATATTCATGTATGTTATTAAAATAAGATTCACGAGTATCACATTTTAAAAAAATGGGTAAAATTTTCCCATTTTCTTGAACTTCAGTTCCTTCATACTCTCGAAAAAGGCAATTTCAATGAATTTCTGACAATTCACTGTTTGTAACATTTTTTTATTGAGTATTAATTATGGGTTGTGATATGTTACTTCAAACAAAATTTTAAAATTTCCACTTTGCTTGAAGATATATTCTTAATAATCAGGTTCCAACAGAATTGTGGTATTATTGGAGTAAAAAGTGATATATGCATACATTAATTTCATGCTTTAAATATTCAAAAACACGGTTCATTAGGAAAAAGCATTGAGTGCTACTAAAAATATTGTTGTATGAAAAATACATCCATTTCGAAATATTCGAAGTAGTAAATTTATAAATAGTAATTGTCGGTGGTTCCTTCAATCTATTCTCTCGGGTTCATTCATTATTTTCCCATGTTCTCATATGAAGGAAATCTTAAAAATTCACTAAAGGTTAACAAAATTCTAGTTCCAGTCAAATCATTTTAACTCAGCTGAATATTTCACTCTAATATCATGTTCTTACAGTTCGGGGTGACAGTATTCTTAAGACGAAAAATAAATAAAAATGTTACAATATTTATTGAAGACATTGCTTCGTCTGGCTGTTATGTTAGTCAAAATAATCAAAACACAACGTGTGTTGCCACGCAAAATTCTGTCATCGTTCTAGTATGTAAAGAATAAAGTGTTTTTTTCGTAAGCTATCGAAAAAGAAAAGAGAATTTGACTAAAATATCGTGCAGAAATTGTTAAGCTTCGTTATTTTCTAATTGTTCTAAGCTTTTTGATTGTTTACGAGTCACCATTCTAACATATTTGTAATTTTTGGGGTTATTCTTGTTCGGGGAACTGCAACTGCATTTAAAAACTTTTGCAAAGGATTTTCGTATTTCTAGTTAAAAAAAAACAACCCTCTGAGTTGCGCTCAAATGTTAGCTCCAAATTTGCGAAAACTGCAGGTTGCCCTTGTCAATTCTGCAAAGTTCACAAATATTAAAGAAAAAACGCAACATATTCCCGCCAAATATTGTGAGCTAGTCGCGACTCTAAGCCATCCAATCAACGCTGGAGGGAGCTCGACTTCCATCCAGGATCTTCATACATTTTCAGAAGAAAGTTATATCGCTCGCACACCAGATATTGGACGTCTGGCCTCCCAAAAATATGTCCTTATATAAAATAGAAATAGTATGTCGATGGCGAAACTCGCGCTCTGGCGGTGTTGGAGTCGGAAAAGTTTCGCCGGGATCAAGGCAGCTGAGGTTCTTTTGGATTCTTTGGTGCTTCTGAAGAAGAAAAAATGGCGAAGAAAGAGAAGCCAAATCCCAGCAGAAGGTTCAAGACTGAGCATCTGCAGAACGCTGGCCGCTGAAGCAAGTAAAGTCTCGTGCAGAAGAAAGCCTCTTCAAAAATAAAAACTTGTGTCGTTTTTAAGTTCTTGGTTGAGAATTCCTAGAAATTGTTAGTGATGTTGTTGGTGATTTCAGTATAAATTTCTATCAAGAATTCAAGCTGTTTTGTTTACCACTATTATAGGTGCAAATTTTTAGGCCTCACAGATTTAACTATTCTTTATAAAAATTACATTGCAATCTGTTAAGCAAAAATAAAATTTCAAGAAAATAACAATTTCAATTCACTTTTAGGATTAAAATTTCGTAATCAAGAACAAAATTTCAGATTTGTTAGCTGACGGGGACAATCATTCACAGGTGATCAGATTTAGCAATGTAGTTTTAAAACTTTTAGCGCTTAAGTACTGTTAACTTCGAGTGGAATCTGCCTAAAAAGTTTTATTCATTTCTACTTCATTATAGTACTGATGTACATTTGGCAAATTTAAAAATGTAGAAAAATTCCTCATTATATAAAACAAAATGATGATGACGGACGAAAAACCACAATTTTTTAATCCTCATTCGAAGATAAAAATTCAGAATGGAACGCATGAAGCAAGAAGACAATTTCAGGAGAACAGAGACTAACTGCAACAAATTCGGAAAGATGGAAACTAACTGTGGATCTGGCAAAGAAACGGCAAAATTAAAGAAGTCAACACCGCTAGAGCAGCGCCATGACGGACCTTCATACAGGGATAAACCAAAGGATGCTCAAACGATGACATCGAACTAAGGTGTCCTACAAATTAAAGTCCAGCATTGGGGATACGCTCGAATTTCTCTTGGTGAACTCGAGGTTTTGCCCTGAGAATTGGGCTCTATCTGTACTATTTTCTTATGAGAAATAGGAAATTGTAAAACTTTTTCGTGTCTGCGACAGAACCCATCTTTTCGCTTGAATTATTTCATAGTAATTTCAAGGTTGGGTGTGGTATGGAACGTAACAGAAGACGTTATAATAATTATCCAGTGTCATGGATGATGAATAATGGAGTACATGAGGAAGAGTTTTTTTCAGGAAACTCAAGGATGAATGACAATATCTAATGTTACTTATAACCCTTTCATTAAGATTCGTCTTCATTTATATCAATACTTGTGGGCCAAATTTAATTCACGAGATCATAGTGTGTATGATGCGGTTAAGTGGTTAAATTTTATCGCGATCTAGTTATACCAAATCATACTGATCTCAAAAGAAAAAATTACTCGCTAAATAATGTTCGAAATCTTGTTCAGTATTCCACCTACAAATGTATCAGTATTTCACCTACACATTTTCACCCCTGATATTTCCAATTTCTAATAGTTCTACTTCCATCTTGGTTTAACGACAGATGAATTTTCTTGTATCGCTTCATTTTATTCGATCCATTTTCCAATATCGTTTCATTCTATCTCGATCCATTTTCCAGTTCAATTCATTTTATTTCGATCCATTTTCCAGTATCGTTTCATTTTATCTCGATCCATTTTCCAGTTCACTTCATTTTATTTCGATCCATTTTCCAGTATCGTTTCATTTTATTTCGATTCATTTTCCAGTATCGTCTCATTTTACTCGATCCATTTTCCAGTAACGTTTCATTTTATCTCGATCCATTTTCCAGTAACGTTTCATTTTATCTCGATCCATTTTCCAGTATCGTTTCATTTTATCTCGATCCATTTTCTGTACATCCCATCAATTTTCAGTGAAATCAATAATTCCTGAAGGATAAATTTCGTTTCGTATTTAGGATTCCGATGTCATTCAAGGGAAACAGGCCATCGGTTTCCGGGGTACAGATCGTCCTCACTAATTGGGACCGATAAGCCAAATAAGTTCAAAAGCTCCCGAGGCTCAAACTTCACACGACGTCCTTTTACGGCTACAATATCTGAAGAACCATTTGATTTTAGAGTTTTGAACACCTTTTCTTGCACTGGTGTTCACACATTAACAAGCTGTTTACAAAAATTGTGCTTTGCATTGGGAGAATATTTTAAATACTGACACAAAATGTTTGTTAGTTAAAAACATATACATAGTCATTTCCATGACATGAAACTTACTTCATCACGGAGAAGTTTTTTGCTTGAGATGTACTCAACATTAATGAATGGCAATTATTGAAATAAGGCAAAATAATTTCTACCAAATTTCTACGATCTGAAATGGAATTAAATTCACATAAAAAGTCAACACTATGGACAATTATGAAAAAGCAAAATTGCAGTCATTTAAGGAATTTCATATATCGTAGTTAATTGATTCAATTGTTTTCTCTACATCTATAAATACTTCAAATTAATGTGAGTAATCTATAGCTTCAAGGGTAGCAAATCATTTTGTTAAGTTACTTCTGTTTATTTTGTATGATTAATGTAAGTCTTCTTTGATTTATCAATTCAGTTTGAAGCTGCTACTTATTTTCATATTATTCAACGTTTTAAATCGTCTAAAGTAGAAACATGTTCACGTTATTGTTCCATTTCATTAAATCTAATTGATAAATAATTCGTATAATTTTTAATTAAATAAATATTCAATAGAGATGTATGTTCAACTACTACTAATAGTTTTCAATTATATCTTTTCATTAACAGTAACAAAATATTTTAATGATCAGAATAATATTATTTCACAAATAGTTTAAAATCTGACTAATTTTATATTTAAAAATGTTACTGAATTGCCATTATCATTAATAACAAGGATCAATTCTGGTATTATTTAGTTTAATTGTCACTGCATCTCTGTGAAGTATGCACAACATACATACATGAGTAGCGTGTGTCTTGGGGCTGTTTTTTATGTGGTCAGACGCTGAAGCAAAGAAGCAAAAGCAACTCACGTGTTTCGATGCTACACAATGAAGAGGGTGGAGGGAGAAGGGAGAAGCATTGCGTGAGAAGATGTCTACTGTAGGTAGATGAACTCTATTCCTTTAAGTGAACCACAACTGAAGTCCCTCAAAAACTACTTCTCTTTTTAACTTGAAATTCGTTTCATTTACCGTTGGGACAGTAATTTAAAGAAAACACTGACTGTTCATTTCAGGATTTTAATTTTCTTCTTGTATTTTGCGTGAAGTCGTAAGTGAGTAAATATTATTTCCTACGCGATGTAATTCAGATTTTTTGTTAGAATGTTATAAAACATTTTTTAAAGTGACTCATTTCACGTGAAAGACGTCCAAAAGTTGTTTACCGTAACTGTAAATTTTTCAGACCCTCAAACACAAGAAATATTTCTTCCTCTTTCGTCTGTTCACGAAGTTTTTTATTATTATCATGGTTTCTGCTCTTTCCCACGTGTGATTTTTTTCTTCCGAGCAGTCATTTATTATAGCATGATAGACTACCAAGTGCAATAAAAATACTCTTGCTGGAGCTCCATGTCCTCAGTTTCCTAAAAGGAAAAAGCCCAATCGATAAAATGATTATTCATTATCAATTTATAACGAATAAATGATTCAAATGTGTCAAATACTAACACAAGAAGTGCATGATAATTTTCTTCATTATGAGCAAATTAAAACTTTCTGAAATGGTTTACGACTTTTTTCATGTCACATAATCCCAAATCAACAGCCAAACGTCGACAGATCACAAATCAGTAGTCAAGCGAATAAATTAATTACTTAACTAATGTTAAGGAAGTTAGCATCTCCATTTCCTTTCAATTTACGCACACGTGTTAGATTTGGGGCCAGAGAAATTGTTCACGTCCAAAGAACAAGCAAAAATTTGTTAGCTTCATCCACTGGTAAAAAGTTCTAAGCTTTGAATACCGAAGACATGACCTATTTTCGGCCCCTTTAGCTAGCATGAACCTCAGTCCGGACCATCGGTCTTGCTCGCCTTCACGTGTTTGTTTTCTCGTTGGCCTGTAGGTCTCTGTGATGTTCAATGAACGGCTTCTGCCACACTAGACCCGTCTGTGCAAACCCGGCCAGTGGCTCCGTTCGGACGCCATGCACTGCTTTCTTATCTAATCTTGACATGAACAGCCCTCTGACAATCCTTAATTTATTTTACACTGGCTTTATTCAATCTAGACATGAAGATCATTAGACCATTGAATAAATAAAAGTTATTGATTCAATCTTGACATGAACACTCCTCTGACAATCCTTATTTTATTTTACACTGGCTTAATTCAATCTAAACATGATCATTAGACCATTGAATGATTTACTTTGGTATTATCCAACCTTAATTTGAACATCCTTGTGTTATTGGATCATTTAGTGTGTACATCACTCTAAGGATCACTGTATTAGTTTCCTTGAGTCTAATAGAATCATGGAGTAAAGAGCATTGTATCATTGGATCTATGAATACCATTGATTTAATTTGCTTTTGAAATTTTTCATTTCTCCCACGGAAGTCATTAGTAGAATGTGGTTTATTTATACCAGTATATTCAGTTGACATGCACATTTTTTTAAATTCTTGAACGATTAGTTTCTTAATTCGGAATGCAACTTCATGGCTGAATGATAGTAAATCGTCGTAGTTTTTCATTTTTCCTTAGACTCTATGGCAACAGACGAAAATTTCTGTAAATTAAGTGGAAATATTGACTGTTACATCATTAGGATTCTCATTACCTTGAATTCCCAAGCGTTTTCGGAATTTTGAATGAGTTATAAACCGTGAAATTCAATGGTTTAGTGTCAAACGACAGCTAATCTTCTATTGCATGTGTTGCATTGAGAGTTCGAGAACTTTTCTAAGCTTCAATAATCTTTTAGATCTACCAGCAAAAATTGTACGCACCGTAGAGAATATCACAAGAGTGAGTCGTGAAATAAAAGAGTAGGTAAAATAACACGACGGCCTTCAATTGACGAACAACTATTGAAATAGACTACTTTCCAAGGCTTAAACGAGAGTAGGGATTTATTATATTTTCCAACAGTTAAATTAGTGCGGTGATTAACTTAATAAAATTGGAATCAATAATTCTCTTTTTGCTCATGATGATCATTTTCATGGAATATGCATTGATTGATTGGAAAAAGCATTGAGTTAAATTGATTTTCCCGGGTAAATCTGCGAGGCTTTTAACTGACCTCTTGTCGGCAGTTTAAAATTCGCTTCATTTAAAACGATCACCTTTGCGGAATCGTTCCTTTTCAAAATGTTTTGAAAACTGCTTTTGGATTTCCAAGGCCTACGTCTTATTTTAAAGGAATTGGGCATAAACCGAAATGGAAAAATTTTCATACGAACTTTCCTCTTCATGAGAACGTAACCACTTCACCGAACGAAAATTTAAACCTTGAGGAAATTTGCAAGCCTGGAACTTATGGAGACCAATTTACAGCGAACGAGTGTAAACTACAGTCCTGCAAAATGGAAGTTCAAACTCCAGGGCTTAACTAGAATTTTGGTAGAGCTGCGTCTAAACGGCGCTGAACTTTGGCACTATAAAAGGATTTTCTGCCTTGCAACCTCATCATACGGAGCAAATTTAGAGAAATTCGAGAGAATTCCGCCAAATTCTCACTCTGAATGCAAATTGGCAAGCGGAGGAGCCGAGTCCGCCGAATATATTCTGGGGCTCGCAATATTCTCGCGATATTCGGCTTAGCCTTGCTCGACATTTGCCGGCTGGAGACGGATTAGGTTCTGATAAATTGAAGCTCTAGCTTGCACCGAGCACGAGTATTTTGGGCAAGGTCCTCAGACTGTGATGGCGGTTGAAACGCCAAAGCTTGTTGGCATCAAGGCTATGATGGTTGTTGCAATCCCGAGACTCGTTGGTTTCAGTGCTTTGATGGTTGTTGCAGCCCTGCGATTTGTTGGCTCCAAGGCTATAATGTTTTCTGCTATCCAAAAACTTGTTGGATTCAGGGACTTAATGGTTGTTGCAGCCTAGAGACACGTTGTTATCTCGGTTATGATGGTTATTATGGCCCTGAGATTTGTTGGCTCCAAGGCTATAATGTTTATTGCAATCCAGAAACTTGTTGGATTCAAGGACTTGATGGTTGGTGCATCCCAGAGACATGTTGCTTTCAGGGTTATGATAGTTTTTTCAATCATTAAATTCGTTTATTTCGGAGTTATAATGGTTGTTGTAATCCTAGAGTTGTTAGCAGCAAGGAAATGATGTTTCTTACAGCCCAGAGAATGATTGGTTTGACGACCATGATGGTTGTTAAAAGTCAAAGGTAGTTTGTTGCGAGTCTATGGGAGCTATTCATATATGAACTATAAATGCACATATGATGGCAGTAAAAAGTGCGAATTCCGTGTTCCAAAAAGCTGTACGGGTTCTTAGAGAACAAATGCTGTTCAACTGAAAGGCTCTGTGATGAATGTTGCAAAACAAACGCTTGCAGGCCTTAACACTACGATGATTTTCGATCGAATTTGCAGGCCATGGATGTTGAAAAGCAAACTTTCTTAGCTTTGAGAGCCTGACGGCGGTTTGAGAACGAAGGATCAGGTTTGGGTGTTATGATAGTTAGTAATTGCCAAGTATTATTTGAAAATTTTAATAATGTTAATATGTCAAAAATCATTTCTGGAAGTATTGGGAACCATGATGACCGTCAGGTGAATTTTTCTTCACTTCCATAGTAAGTAACTTAATAAAACTGAAATAAATTTCCATTTATTAAGAAGAGAAAGAAGGAAAGGGGAAAAAACAGTTGATTCCAATATCGTTGCTGTACAAAATATTCAACATTGACTTTTTACTATATTGAGTGATGTAGTGATGAGACAATTAATTGAACAAATAATAAACTGAAAGGCGTGACGGGAGTGGAGAAATTTTAGTTGTCAAGTCAAGAGACTAAAAAATTATCATACTCTGTGAGGTATCAAAAAATATTTATCGAATCTGTTTAGTTTTAATGTTTTGGGACAGAGAATCTTTAAATGTTTTAAGGCTTTTTCAGACATTATTTTGTACCCAGAAATGTTTGTTTTCTGATATCATATTATTCCCTACGTCTGAAAATATGAAAGTTTATTTCATAAACAAGTAATCACAAGCCATACGACTAAATTTAGGCCATATTAAACTACATTGTTGCATATATAGTGAAAATTGCATCAGCATTCAGTTTCCTCAGAAATGCACCAACTCTGCTTTTTATGAAACATCGTTTATCAAACTGCATTGATTTTTATTGTCATCTTTTGTTGAGTCTGTATTTTAATAATAGAAAGAATTTGAACAAGACTAATTTATAAAGTAAATCCATTTACATTGGAGACGGCATGCAGTCTGTAACTTTAAACACGCTCTACAACTGTTTTATATACAACGATGAATTTTATGCCCTACAGATTCGAAATCATACGATAAAACTACAAAAAAATGCAATAGAAACCCCTTAGCAAATCAGAAAACTATTCTTAACAGTTTAGCCACGGTGCTTTCTAAATGAAAACCATATCTTTTGTGTCCCCAATTTGTGAAATCACCGCGAAATTTTCCGCACTTTAAACGCGGCATCAAGTCAGATTGCGCCGCGCCAACTTTTATAAAGCAATCCTTTTTCCTGCGTCCCAGGGTTGAGCCAGGAATGGACAAAGTTGGGATATTTTCTGAGCCTGATGAAAGCTTAAATTATAGCCACGGTGGATGGAAAAGGAGCGTCGGACTGACGATGCCCAGGAGACTTTTCCTCCACAATCAAAACTTTGGTCCCTTTCCCTCGGTGGTCTTGAGAGACATCGAAACTTTCGATCGTCAAGTTCGTGACTTCACTGGCAAAGACATGCTCCTACCTCGCGAAAATGAAATAAGAAGGAAGTATATTTCTCAAAAAAGAAATGTTGGTGAGAGTAGTGAACTGTACGGGTAGACTACCTGAAGAAAATACAATTAAAAGAATAAATATAATTTCCAAAAGGAAAATGTTTGGTGAGGGTAGTTAATTGCACGGGTGGACTACCTGAAGAGAATACAATAAGAAATATAAATATAATTTCCAAAAATCAAACGTTTGGTGAGAACAGCGAACATAGGTCAACAAACACATATTTGGATTATTCAGCGGACGAAGAAAGTTACTGGAAAAATGTCCCGTGAATTTGGAATTCTGTCGTCTGGAACCATGGCATCACTCTTTAATACTGTAATACATATTAAACTCTACTGTAAAATATATAACACCAAATGCCGTCAGAGTGCAGACGACTCCGTACGAATGTTTGCAATTTAGCAAAATGTGTCTATCATACAACATTTCTTTTATTTATCAACAGAACATACCTTAATAGCACAAGATAAATTTAACTTTCCACAGTTTACTAACAAAACGCGGAAAATTATTCACTTTTATCTCGTTTGTACAAAGAACTTTTTTGTTCAAGTGCGTGAACAAAGACAACATAAATGTTTCTTCTCCATTTGTCGCCTCCCTCCAAAAAGCTACAAGAATTGTGAGTTTTTTCCTTTTTATGCGCCTGAAATGCATGATATTCAGATGGAATGAAAATAAATTTGCATTCAAGTATTTTATTTTAAATTAAATTGAAGGCGCTTTTGCGATATTTTTTAGTGGATTTCAGTTTTGAAAATACAAGTAAACAATACATGGAAACAAGGCATCCCAAGCAATATCCCACTAATTATTCAGGAATGATACTTTATGATCCACTATAGTCAATAATGATATTTTTGAGTGACCTCATTGAAATTTGAGAATTAATATTACTTCACTAACAAGCAATTTACATGCCATTTGCTGCAATTGTAATATGTATCTCATATTGAAATTATAATTCATCTATTTTCATTAAAAAGAAAACCGAATCAACTTGAAACTAGAACTCATCGCAACTCATCTCAAATAAACCAATAACTTGTCACGCTTTATTTTCAACATCTACCTCCTCATCAATGCGTACAACTTGTGAAAACTCGCCTGCATCTTTCTTTTTTCCCTTGTAAAATAAGTTCATACAACAGATATTAATTTTTCCAATTTTAACATTTACTAGTTTTTAACATTCACCTGCTCATCAATGCGAATTACCACCTGTGAAACACGTTCCTACTTCTTTCTTTTCTCTCGTGTAAAAAAGTTCAAGAAACGCACTAGTCATTTTCGCAGTTTCCATCAAGGCAAAGGGATCAGGCTTCCGAGAATGCATCCAGTTACGAGAGGAGCTGCGAGCTTGAAACCTTTCTTTCGGCTCTACGACCGGCCTCGTCTCTCTAAATGGCAAAGGCCTTTTTGCTCGAGTACAATTTCACGCCAAAACTATTTCACACTCCTGTGTTCTTTGAGTGCAACGCAGGCAAAAATTTTCCACTGCCTCAGGCTGCCTGCAAAATTCTTTGTGAAGAAATTGAACCCGTATGGAGATGGTACTCTGAACGAGAAGTTCGAGAGCCTGTGGAAGAAAAACTCAAGGGTATTATGGAATAGATGAGTTTAGCAATATCGTATGTGACTTCTTAACTTCATTAAGTTGGAACATTTATTTATATTTTTAAATAGTGGCTATGAACATATCCATATTTCATGAATAATGTTCATGAATATTATTTATGCTCCTCATTATTACAAAAAAATTTCTCAGGGCTTTATGATTTTTGAAAAAAGTAGAATTGGCCCCTTATTGGACACATGTAGTACGATATTTTTGACTTTCATTAATTCTATTTTTGTTTAAATGTGAGTTGCCTTTAAGAAACGGACTTTCTTTCAATAACTATTGTTTGTAAAACGATTGGCAATTTAATTTTGTTCCAGACATCAGTCTACTTGTAGTCCAACAAAAATACGAAACAAATGTTGTATTTTTCTTACAAGATACAATCGTATTTTTTTGTGCCT
Organism: Trinorchestia longiramus; assembly: GCA_006783055.1. NCBI lineage: Eukaryota > Metazoa > Arthropoda > Malacostraca > Amphipoda > Talitridae > Trinorchestia > Trinorchestia longiramus. Next base: position 32,704 of record VCRD01001733.1, read on the forward strand.
CAAATATCAGTTGTATTGTCACCTTTTTGAATACACTATCAAAATTTTCGTCAATAACCAGCACTGAAGTAAAAGAGTTCATTGAACGTTTATGGACACAAAATAGCAAATGATGAGTTCATGCCAGTAAATATAAGCCCCTCACACAGTTGCACAAGCATAAACAAAACAAAAAATCATAAGCTTAAGTCTTTTTCGATAAACTTCAATTTTTGGTTCTATTAAATAATGTAAATCAAATTTTAAGCAGCTCTTGTGAAAATTTATCGCAAATGTTAATTCATCTTTTTGGTACAAATGTATGAGCGTACGATGTAATTCGTTCAACAACTCTACAAATCATTTTATTCATGCATTCATAATGCATTTCTCCACCACTCATTCATGTCAATAAACAATTGTTTTCATTCAAGGAGCTTCCAAAAAGAACAATGAACCTATACAGCCTCTCACTCTGTAAAAGCTTCCTATCTTACAAATTACACGCCAACGAATACATGTCTTGTTGTTACCTGCTCCACGTTTCCTATTACTATAAATTCTGAGGCCCTCTAATCATTCTACAGCCCAAGAAAGAGAGACTCTATTTATCGTCTAAATGGATCGCGTGTGGACCACGTGAAGAGCGAACAAATCAATGAGCCCGACCAAAAATCTCATCCTTTTGGTCAAGCGGTCAAACTGTGGATTTTCAGACCAACCATTGCCGACCGCCGCCTCTACGGAATGTTCAGGTGTTTCTCTAACTTTCGTGCCTGTCACAGCCATTTTGAAAGCCGGAGAAAAAAATAACAGTAGATTAATAAGCACATCTGAGTTACAGAGTATTAAATATAATGTACGTGAGTTTCAAGGTGTTGGATGTAAAGCAAAGGAGACTATTGTGGTAAAGACGTTAACTTTTCAGACAAAAATCATGCTGTCGTTGCATATCTTGAATCTTGAAAGATATATTGATAACCTTACAAAAATTTCTGCTTCAGAATTACCTATAAGTCTTAATGTCATTTTCCATTCTTTCTTTGACTACCTGAGAATCAAATTCAATGAGATATGCAGACGTAGCATGTTTTTTTTAAATTAAAGATGAAGGTTTAGAGTTACTGTTTGGATAAGCAGGAGGTTTAAGTGACAGTTAGGATAGAGGGATGAAGAGAAGACGTACATGTTGCACACAAGCGTACAAAAAAAGCAAGTACTTTGTGAGGAAAAAAATGTATTTTTAACAACCGAGCAAACATTTATTGCCAATGCAATGTCAATAGAGCAATTCATCACGGATGAAATATTTTTAATTGTTTTGACCACCATCAGTGAATTCCCCGCTTTTTAATTCTGTTCACTTAAATCGAGAGAAATAAAAATAATCAAATTGATAGGTTAAAAAAATCCTCTATAAATTTGAATCACTAGCTAGAATCTTTTATGGAGGACCTCAATTTTTCAAAAAAGAATAACAGAAAGATTAATTTGAGAAAAATGTAACGAAATTGTTTATCCACAGGAATGTAAAAATTAAAAGAATAATGTATGTTAACGTTGGATGATTGCGTCAGATAAAATCATATTTTCATAACTTTAATTATTAGTTAGTGTCACGCTAACTTTTTCATGCCAACACTCTAGAATGCACCCTAAAATATGAAAATATAATGTAATAAACATTAAAACTTTGCTTGAACAATGTGACATCCTCCTACAAAATATTCATTATTAAGAAAGTTTATTTCCCAAAAAACGTGCATAGCGACTCGTACACACTGCATGAACAAATAGAATTCCACGGCGTCATATTTCATGCATGCGTCGATCATAGCGAGAAAGAAAAAATCGAGCGAAAAGTTGCCTGGTCTTGCATTGTGCAGCAGCAATAAACTTCGTCTCTCCAAACTGTACGCAACCCAGAGCAAGCTCAGCAAAATTCTGGGTCGGGAGTTTCTGTCGATCTCATGTTTGAGAGCGGACAAGATAAACAGAGCTGGCCTGAGGCAGAAGCCTTTCCTTGTATTCGGAGGCCTATTTCCGTGCTATTGGGCCCCTGCTAGTATTCGAGCAGGGCTTTGCTATTTCGCTTAGACATTTGCACACAGCCTGGCCCTGCCTAGTCCGACCCTATACGTGTAACCTCGACTCTAGAGTTTGCAGAGCCGAGCGCTCCTCCTCAGTTTGCTTAATGAAATTTGTGCAACGATTGGCACTCTGGTTCTTGCTGGTCGTGAAGAGACCTCGTTCTCTAACAAATGAAACAAACATGTTGCCAGACGCACAAAACCGTAGGTCGTCGGCCGACTCCATGCCGGCAGCGATTTTTACAGTTTAGTTTTTGTTGCATTTGTTTTGAATAAAAAGTTCCCTCAATATGGTTTCCAGCATATTTTTATTTTTTCTGTGTGATTTCGTCAGTGTTGCAGTTTTTCCTACGGATTTATTTTAATCAAACAAAGCAGTTAGTTCGTTAGATTTTAAAATTGTTAAGAATTGTGTTTTCCAGCAAAAAAATGCATTTAAATGGCTTGCAATATCAGCTTCGCAAGCAGCATGTTATCTGTTCATCTCTGAAAATACACACGCGATGCATAAAGTGGCAGTCCTTTTATTTATAAAATTCAACAAACTATTTTAAAGAGCACGAACTCATTTAATCAGCTATAGAATCCAAGCAGCCATCTTGTAGTTTGAGACATGACCAAATAATGATGATTCCATGCATGGATTATGAATGGAATGGCATGCAAAATTTTTGGCTATGTCGATGAAACGCCATCTTACTCGTTACTCATTCCTAGAGATATCGAACATGACTTTATTCAAGCCGACGCAGCGACTGCAAGGCGAGCTAACGAGAGCTTGCAGATTCCACGGAGGCTAATGAAGACACCGAATATTATATATTGCGTCTTGTAAATACATGCAACCAGCCAAGCCCAGCCGGCCATCGTAACCGAGCGCTAAAAAAAATACACTGGCATCTTCCTAATTAGCTTAATAGAGAAACTGTTCCAAAAGCAGCGCCTTTTATATTCAGACGGCAGCTCCCTTCCTTACAGGACGTACGAGAATACAAAGTGGGGAGTAATGCCCCCGTGATGGGACTCACCTTTTAATATCTTAAAAGAAAGGCACCTCCCCGATTCCAGCAGAAAAAGAGTACAAAAAGCTAGGTTCTATGAAAATTACATTAGCCCGCACGCTGAAGACGCCAAGCATAATGCATGTGGGGGGAAGAGTATCATCTCCGTAAATATCTGCGGGTTTGGCGGGTGTCTGGACATAAACTTGGGCCTAAACTCGAGCGTACTTGCGCATTTTGTTCCCGACGATGCTGGCAACGAAAGAACACGTATCTTTGTTGTCAAATATATCCTTAGAAGAGCGGGAAAACACAGGCACCTTAAAATGTAAAGCACATTCAAGAGAACGAAGTCCCGCACAAGTTTTTGTCGCTGGAAGGCGAGCCGAAGCTCTCCCTAATACACACATTTGAAGTCTGAAGAGCCCCAGGCTTTCCTTTCTGGTATCCCTGTAGTCTTCATACTCTCTTGTTAGCCCAGAATTTCTTTCTCTATCTTCGTTGTTACTTTTATCTTCCAGCTGCTGAATACAAATTATTCGGTAGGGACGATGTTTCTCAAAAAGTCTTAATGCGGGTTCATCTCACCAAATTGCCTTTCTTACTCTATCGGAGAAAAATTGCAGTTTTCTCGACCCCGGAGAATCCACCTTGAACGTTTTCCACCGGAGGGAAATTTCTCGATAAGAAACAGAACTTTGTGTTTGGGGTTGATTAAGATATTTTGCTTTTGAGGGTTATGCCTGCCATTTTTTCAGCCTCGTCTAAAATTACTGGTTTTGCAAATTTTGGAGCTCTGAATAATAATGAATTTTAAAATATTCTTGCTCCACTGTCTCTCTTTAGCGTAAATGTTGCGACGACTGCAAAGGTTTGGAAAAGTTTCGGCTTTAAAGACAGGCTTTCATTAACATGCAAATTGGACGCAATCAAATCACCTGTTTTTAGAAACAAGGCAGTTCAATCCTGGTGACTATTTTTGTTTTATATTTTTATTATTACAAATCATGTAAAAGTAGCACGCACTACAAATTCTATTTTATGCACGCGAACTTGTATAAAATCCTATCCGTATAATAGTTCCTTAGAAAATTTTTTTACATCAGTTGAGAGGAAATAAGAACTAGAATGACGTTTCATAGTATAAATATTACTGAAATTTTTCTGTGCGCTAAACTTTAATGGTGTTATACTGATTCTCCTACCTCATGAACTATAGTTATTTTATTTTATTTTATCTAAATTGTTGTTTTTCTCTTAATTTATGAAACTTTAATGACCCACACCAATAAGAAAACATAAATACGGTGGGGGTTGGTTTTGTTAAATAACATGTGGAATTAAATAATTCAACGAAGCACTTTAAAATTAACGAAGATTATCGATTTCAGGACTGAAGACATATTTAGTGAAGTCAAACGTATTGTAATATAACGCTCATTTATTATTATTGTTATCTATGATAAAAATTGTTTAGAAAATATTCCAGTTCCGAATTAATTCTGTGCTAGTAAACTAAAATAAAACCCCCCTGAAATTCAGTTCTATTTTGAAAAGGTAGTTCCATGAAGTGAGAAATTTATATTTCTATTCGAGTCCTTTTCTAAAAAAAACTATTCTTGCAACATGCAGTATAATTTTTATCAATAATTTAACGTAAAAGCCCAATTGATTTCAACTAATAACAACAATCTCTTTTTCCAGACATCATCGCTGGTTCATGGAAGCCGGCAGTTCTGAAGAGAAAGATATGACATCGATAACACTGCTGCCAGACGTGCTTCCAGAACCCTGAATACGTTGCAACTATCAAGAATTCTCTGTAAACTTTTTAGGCATAAATAGGTAATTGATTTTTTCAACAGACTGTAAAACTGTAAATGAATACCCAAATGTCATGAAAAATTGGAAAAATTATAAATTAAAAATGAATTAAGCTGAGTCAGGTTTTGTGCTTTAATCAATCTTGGAAATATAATTGCAAGGCAATATGTAAACTCAATCATATTTTCTCTTGTGATTACAGTTCAATGAATTTAAATGAATTAAATTCAGTGAATTTTCTATCAACGATTTAAGATTGATTTACATTCCTACACAACAACATTAGATCCTATCACTTACTAAATATTTGAGACATCTGATAAACTGTCATTTGAGATGACCATGGAATTTAAAAAATCGTTAGTATACATAGAATCTCAACGATAGCTGTACAGATATACGTTTATTCAATTCGCTTTGCGTGGAAAAATTTAATGACATAATCGTCATTTAATAAAACTCGACGATTTTTTGGGGGGTGAAAGACGCTCCTTCATTAGACAAACTTTATATAGTATGCAAATAAGGCGACTCTGATATTACGCTGAATTTTTCACATATGAAATGCGGCACTTTGAGATTATCATAAACAGCATTGCCAGGGTGCGTTTAATTAGTTCATAATGTATGCAATGAGTGGCTAGCCTAAGAGACTCAGACGCTGCCGGAGAGATCTTCTTCAATGCCATCGCACTCTCGCACTTCTAACTTCCTGAGTTACACTTCACAAAAAATGCCCAAACTTTTCTACTTAGACTAGAGTGTTTTGCTGGAGCGAGAGCGACGCTGTGGCAAAAAGCACGCCGCTCTCGCGGCATTTCTTTAAAAATCTTCAAATTCTGCCATTTAGTGTTCAATTGGCTCGTGGAAGAATGGAGCAGCCTAACAAGATTTTTTGCCAGGCTTGCTGATTGAGGTTGAGTCGAGGTGGAGAGAGGGAGAGGAGAATAGGAAAGGAGGAGGAGGGTGTGAAGTCGGGGGAACGAACGAGGGATGCTGGAAGTGAATAGCTCCATCGAAGGAAAAGTGGGAACATTGGGGCAGGTTTGGTGAACAGAAATCTGGAATATTGGAGGACTTTAGACCTGTAATTTTCTGGAAATGAAAAAAAGAGTTTTTTCGTTTGTAACTATTCATGTGAAAAATGTACGATACATAGACATTTAGGGGGAAATTTTCATTTGGCGAGCTATTAGAGTAGTTGACTTTTAAAATAAATTACTATTCATTATGGTTGTTGCTGAATACCTGATATTTTGTTACAAAAGATATGATACCCACGGTGATCAAAATTTTATGAATTACATGTCAATTTTTTACAATGATGAATTTAATAGATAAACATAAGTATGATCAATAATATCGAGGTTAGAAAAATATTTTTTCTTCTTCATTCCATCATCTGACGATGAAGTACAAGACACAAAGCACTGCTAAGATATAAAATTATCAGTTAATTCACTCGATAAATTATATATTACTTGAACGACAACTTGATAATTCACTTACTTAAAAACCAAAATTTTAATAAAGTTCTTAGACAAATATAATAAAACTAACGTATCTTAGCAACACATAAAAAAGGAACAAAATATTTAATGAGTCAGGGACAACCTTCAAAAAAGTTTCACATCACAAGAAAATATAAACTCATCACTCATTTAAAGCTTTAGATCAATAAACCAAAGTTTATTCATGGCTTCCTTAATTTCACCAGAGTTAAAATACATAGGAAAACAATAGTGTTTCTGATAGAGCAAAAATTTTTCACCGTCGGATAATTTTACTTACCAAAAGTAAAACTGGTAATCCATTTTTTGATGTTCTTGAACGACTGCTAATTCCTGCAACAGAAAAAAAACATTTAGAATTAACAAACGCCCAAAGAATAGCGGGTATTATTAACTCTACTGTCTGTGTAATCGAAGTATGAGTATGAAGGTGCAGCATTACATCCATCATGTCAGTCTCGTACAAAGAAACAAGCGAGTTCGCTCACCAGTCGACCAAGCTGGTGTACACACTGACACATTAAACTGAATGTGTGAAAAAAGAGTTTAATAATAAAGTGAAAACATTCTTGTTTATAGAATTAAATTTGGCTAAGAACACCTTGATATTTACTAGATACATCTTTCATCGTAGTGTCTATTTTTGCTGATCCTTTTGAGTTTTCTATTGGTATATTATGTAAGAAAAGAGTATGCAATTATGAATTGAATAAGATTCATCACGCCTGAATTACCACTAACATTTCACGCCTTTCGCTCTCTTTCTTTCAATATATCTTTCTTATCAACAAGACAAAATTATTATGTTTGTATAAGACTGTCGTCTGCAACAAACGAGCACATCAGTGGGAAAATTCCTCAAAAAGAACCTGAAAGATATTTTTCAGGTTTTCATAGCTAAATAATAGGACAACAAAATATAATAGGATAAATACCAGCATGTGCGTGTGTACCGTGTGTTTTCCATAAGTGATATTTCAGGATAAAAATTGTACAACCAAATAAACACCTGTTTCGTAAAGCTTGATACCAAAATCTCACTGAAAAAAGTGCTAACTTCAGCAGCATGCCTCTTGCATAATTATGCATCAGGTTCAAGGAAGAATGATCATTCCTAGTATTCTGGGTATCCGTGATACCTGCTCATTAAGACAAACACTCACATTAGCTCTCCTGTTAAGTGATTTGCTTCACTACATTCCAGCATGGTTCCCTCAGTTACTAGACACGCTTACAAGCTCACGTCCAACTCCGTTACTGGAGACGCCATTAAAACGCTAAACGGTCGTTTTGTTTTGAGCAAATCACACCTGATGAATTTAATGCCGCAGTCTCATTGTTTTCTCACCCACTAACACCAATGTTAAGCACTTACTTACTTGCTTCTGACGATTGTTCGGCACTAAATCACCTTTTATTTAGTCAACGATCATAAAATGACTCCATAAAGTTGTCGTAAACTGCGTCCGGAACTCGGCACGACGAGAGCAGCGGGAAGTGAAGGCGCTCTATCCCGATGCATGCTACGACGGCCTGCTTCACCTAAATGGCCTTTAAATTGCACTTTTGAACGGTTCAGAAGATTTGGACGCTCAGAAACAGTGTTAAAGAATGAAACGCATCGGTAAGGCACAGTTCAT
>VCRD01001733.1:40874-53848 GCA_006783055.1 Trinorchestia longiramus
TAAAACTAACGTATCTTAGCAACACATAAAAAAGGAACAAAATATTTAATGAGTCAGGGACAACCTTCAAAAAAGTTTCACATCACAAGAAAATATAAACTCATCACTCATTTAAAGCTTTAGATCAATAAACCAAAGTTTATTCATGGCTTCCTTAATTTCACCAGAATTAAAATACATAGAAAAACAATAGTGTTTCTGATAGAGCAAAAATTTTTCGCCGTCGGATAATTTTACTTACCAAAAGTAAAACTGGTAATCCATTTTTTGAAGTTCTTGAACAACTGCTAATTCCTGCAACAGAAAAAAAACATTTAGAATTAACAAACGCCCAAAGAATAGCGGGTATTATTAACTCTATTGTCTGTGTAATCGAAGTATGAGTATGAAGGTGCAGCATTACATCCATCATGTCAGTCTCGTACAAAGAAACACACTGACACATTAAACTGAATGCGTGAAGAAAAGAGTTTAATAATAAAGTGGAAACATTCTTGTTTATAGAATTAAATTTGGCTAAGAACACCTTGATATTTACTTAATACATCTTTCATCTTAGTGTCTATTTTTGCTGATCCTTTTGAGTTTTCTATTGGTATATTATGTAAGAAAAGAGTATGCAATTATGAATTGAATAAGATTCATCACGCCTGAATTACCACTAACATTTCACGCCTTTCGCTCTCTTTCCTTCAATATATCTTTCTTATCAACAAGACAAAATTATTGTGTTTGTATAAGACTGTCGTCTGCAACAAACGAGCACATCAGTGGGAAAATTCCTCAAGAACAACCTCAAAGACATTTTTCAGGTTTTCAACGCTAAATAATAGGATTACAAAATAGGATAAATACCAGCATGTGCGTGTGTACCGTGTGTTTTCCATAAGTGGTATTTCAGGATAAAAATTGTACAACCAAATAAACACCTGTTTCGTAAAGCTTGATACCAAAATCTCACTGAAAAAAGTGCTAACTTTAGCAGCATGCCTCTTGCATAATTATGCATCAGGTTCAAGGAAGAATGATCATTCCTAGTATTCTGGGTATCCGTGATACCTGCTCATTAAGACAAACACTCACATTATCTCTCCTGTTAAGTGATTTGCTTCACTAACTTCCAGCGTGGTTCCCTCAGTTACTAGACACGCTTACAAGCTCACGTCCAACTCCGTTACTGGAGACGCCATTAAAACGCTAAACGGTCGTTTTGTTTTGAGCAAATCACACCTGATGAATTTAATGCCGCAGTCTCATTGTTTTCTCACCCACTAACACCAATGTGAAGCACTTACTTACTTGCTTCTGACGATTGTTCGGCACTAAATCACCTTTTATTTAGTCAACGATCATAAAATGACTCCATAAAGTTGTCGTAAACTGCGTCCGGAACTCGGCATGATGAGAGCAGCGGGAAGTGAAGGCGCTCTATCCCGATGCATGCTACGACGGCCTGCTTCACCTAAATGGCCTTTAAATTGCACTTTTGAACGGTTCAGAAGATTTGGACGTTCAAAAACAGTGTTAAAGAATGAAACGCATCGGTAAGGCACAGTTCATCGGTAGCATTTTTCAGGTAATATTGGTAAATAATGGTCTGTCTAGCTAATGTAAATTTTATTGATTGTGTGTTGGATGTAGTATTTAGAGCAGAAGTTTTCTGACATTCATATTTTTTAAGTCACATTTTTTACGAATTTCAAAAACCATGGCACACCGTTATTGCATTTTACACTAAATTGATAGAATCGTACTCATAAAATTGTATAGTTTTTAAATTTACTATTTTGTATCCATTTCCCTTTACCATTCATGGTAAAAGAAAACGAAGCACTAAACGAAAAAACTTTTTCATGCGTACAAAGCCTTGAAATACATCACACTTTTTTAAAAATAATTACTTTAGTAAATTTTACAATCATGAATTGTGTTAATTCTGTTCCTAGACAATTTTATGTAGATTAAATTTAATTACTATAGCGCAGAGATGACATCACATTAAATGATGGTGTTCAGGTGATAGGATAGTCTGTAGTAAAAACTTGACTCTCGGAAAATATATATCATAATATGAATTCATGCAAGTAAATCTCCTCATGTAGATCTACTGTATAATGTTATTATTGTTTTCAGAACCAAGATTATTCTCTCTCACAAATAAAAAGATCGAAAATACTTGTCGATTTAGAAATATTTTCTCTGGAATTTAGCCATGATATTTAAAATTTTCGATCACTTTTTGACGATGGAAACCTGACTTATGAAACATTAATGTAGTTAAAACCTGGGAAATGCAAGCTACTTTGGCGGAGCATTAATTTTCAAAGGAAAGTTCTCAGAGGAATTAATTATTAAGTGTTTTGAAATCGGATCATATAGTATGATATCTATTAACTTTTTTAATAATTGCCTCACCCAATAATTGATGTAAATAAGTTGAGTTCAATTTACTTAATTTACCAGGGAAAGTAAAGATGAATTTCTAACCAGTGTAAAAATAATTGCTGTATTATTTCACGTGCCCAAAAATGTGTTGTTCTAATAAACAAATGAATTAATATTAAGCCCTGTTTAATAGTGTCAAAATAATTCTGGATATAAATTAGTTTCATTGTATATTTTTTTACCCTTTCGATATTGATGGTACATATAAGTACCGCTCCAATTCTGTAGCTGTGGAAACTAGAGGGCAAAAATTTCACAATTCACACTTATGCAAAGTTTATCACAATTATGAAAAAATATTTATTTTGATCCACTACTAAGCTTATATAGCCTATAATGAAGCAATTCGAGTGGAAAAATAACATAAATAACTCAAACCTGATTTACGATATAGAAAGGGTTACGAACGTCAATTTCCGCATACTCCCATCAGTTTTCGTGGCATATGCCATGTTAACAAAAATTACAATTGATTTAAAAACAAAATACAATTTCTGCATACTCTCCCTAATTTTCGCGTCCCTCACCATAATGAACGAACATTTTGATTGATTTTACGATAAAATAAAACAACATTCGTGTAGGAAAATGAACTCGCACGATTTAGGCTTGCATACCTTGGCTCCCTTGTAAGAAAAAGGCATTTTTATCTATTAAATTATCATATAAATTGCGGCAATGAGGACTCTAATTGAGATAAACCTCTCAATGAAGCACGCAAAGTATGCATATTTAATCAGGTTAACTGAAAGTCACTCTAAATAAAAGTTTGTGGTTTTGTTAATACCACTAAAATGATTACATTGTGTTCCATAAATTTCTTAAATGAAGCATCTCTCTATGGAATAGAAAACTGAATAAATAATTCTTAATGATATTTACCTAACGTTTCAGTCCTCATCCACAACATTGACTACAAGAAAATGTCAAGAAAAACAACTTTTTCTTCAGATCCATTCTCAGAGCTAGCAATAAATACCTCAAATAGATTCTACAAAACCAGAGCCTTCGTTTAATAAGGCGCTCACATTATTTGGCATGTGCTTTAGAGACTGAGAATTCATGAATATTCATGTATACATTGGGCTCCTCTTTCGCAATGGAAGTTTTAGATTCAATAAAGAACTCTGAGTGAATTTTACAGAAATAAAGGTCAAAACTTTACGTTTCGTAAATCCTACTGCTATATTAAGAGAACGCTTGATAAATATACATTAGTTTCAGCATAATGTTAATTTGTAAGTGAATTAATCTATATTTAAAATTTCTACACCACAGGTATCCAGTACTGGTAATATTACATTCCATTTTTACACTCTAATGTTATACTCTGTTGTTACACTTTATTATTACACTCTATTTTCAAACTAATAAATTATCTATTTGTTTTTTATCTAAAACTGCGAATGTTTTATTTTTTGCTAGAAGTTTTCAATAAAATTGGCAATAGAAATGACACTGCATGAATATCAGCTCGACATCAACATTTTACGGACTCAACTTTTAATACAAAGGTATTACGAGCCTTGTTTTAATATCACGTGGTAATTAAATAGTGAATAATACAGGAATAATATGAATAATACCAGCAGACATGCGTCTACTCTCTGGATTAAACATGTAGGCACAATATTTATTGCATAGATAATTGAAGTAGAACAATACATAACACACACATACTTGAAGTAGAAACAATACTTATTACACGGAAAATAATAGTAATGTACAAGTAATATTCATTTCATAAATAGATATAATACTATTTTTTGAATAATAGGAGTTGATACAATACTCACTTTATAAATAATAAATCTTAGAACGATACTCAGCGTAAGACTTATTAAATAGATGTATAAGAACATTCGTCCTACATATAATTTAAAATATACAAATAAATATTGTACATGCTATGAATCATAAAATTCATTGGATATATGTTAGAAGGAATACAATTTTATCCATGTATAGGATAAAGAGCAACATAATTTTGCTCGAAAATCTTTGGAAACAAACATATAACATTCCTTGAAAACGCTGAATCAAGAAATGAAAATGAATCATGAACATTCATTCCATTAAAACGGAGATTCATTCAATTAAACACAACACAATTCAAATTAAACACAATTTCCTAACCCAGATTTCAATGAGCTCAACAGATGCAAAACACATGTACAGTATAACAGTTTCATTTAGGAACGAAATGAAATAGAAATAAATACAATTATTAATGAAAAACGTGTGTGTCCATGCAGTAAAGAAAGAACGAGTGGCGCTTATGAAGCTTAAACGTAGTTATATTATTTCCCAGGAAATGAAAAAAAATCATGTTTATAATGGTTTGATCTCAAAGGAATCTTTCACTTCGTCCTTCTCGTAGACGAAAGTTGTTTTATCATCCATTCAACGATTTTTTTTTGCCTCGAGATTTAATTTCCCTGGTCTGATAGGTCTATTCTTTATGAAAGCTGCACTGTGATATCACTGGTGTTGAACATTGGTACTTGTGTTCTTAAAAACAGTACAAAAAAAAAGTCTAAACGTTTAAGTAATGTCGAGAACTAGAGGCTACAAGGCACTGTTCACAAGTGTAAACTATGAATGTTCATAATAGAATTGATGCTGAATATTTTAAAAATCCTGCAGTGCTATTAGATATCATGTATTTCAGTTTTAGGACATCAATAAAGCAGTAATTATTTCCTGCACAAATATTTATTGTAAAATGTGTCAATTTGAATCGTAGGATTTGAAAATGTGTGGAAAAAATGCGCAGGGACCGAAACGTGAAAATTTTTCAAAAACAATTCAGAAAACAAATTGATTCGTCCAATAGATTTGCTGTGTGTTTTTGGACCGGTATTAATAACTTAAAAGTTTTAAATACAAGTACTAGTGGACTCAATAGAAATTTAGTCCACTAGTTACATGAAATTACAATTTCAATTACATGAAACATTTCAATTACATGAAACTATAACAGAACTAAGCACTGGAAAATATTAGAAATATTGTCCAAAAATATTAAACAGTCAGTGACAACAGGATGCAAAATGCGTAAAGTTCACTTAAAATAGTAATGGAAAAAGTGTTGCCACCGAGAAGTAAACATGTAATAACACCTGAAGTTTATATGGTACGCTATTCTTCTTCCAATTTTTGTAGACATGAATACTGAGTATAATTTAGATAAATTAAAGTAAAAGTCATCTATAGTTTACAAAAACACAAATGGTTTAAGGAGTACGATGTAGTAATATGAGAAATAAAGTTGCTATTGTTGTAAATAGTTGAGTTACAGTATTTATGGATAGCATTGATGTATATCAAAACATAGTATATACTTCAGTTGTACACAAAATATTAGGTACTGAAAAAATCATACTAAAGATCTAAATCTTGTTTGATTAAATGTCAAGAATGTTGATTGAATGAAATAATAATAAACTGTATTATTATATATCAGTAAATAATAATATTCTCTAATGAATATTAAAATAAAAATATAAATTTTATTCTTTTTGCTGATGAAAGCCTCGAATATTAACTAGAAAAATAACATATACTATTAGAATATTACTTATTTCTCAAAAATGTGTTTGTCAGTTTTAAAATAAATAATGTCCGAATTTCGGACTGCATTCGACTATTCAAGACAGTCGTGCATCAAACATTCAACTAAATTAAAACATGAGAAAAAATTCGAAGCTTTTATTGAGCATTTTCAGAGAAAAAAAATTGCTTAATAATTTTTAAAGCACAAAGCCTGAATTTGAAAAAATGAAAACGCTTTAATAAACTTAAAAAGAACTTGATCGAATAGATTCAGTAAAGATAGGGAAGTTGATCCAATAATTTTATTTCGAAAAGAAGTATTTGTTATCTAGAAATTAAACTTCGATGTCATAGAATAATTATGATATGAAAGCATTCATTAGAAATGCTTCAAAGAATTGAACATTAATTTTACTTCTTTCTTTTAATAATTTGAGTAGTTATAATACAAACGCTACTAAAAACCATACGTAAAAAATGTGCTGAAAACATTAAAAACATTAACATATGTAACAATGCACAAATATTCTGTATAAAACCTGCAGAATTCCAAAACTCCTGTTAAATGTTACTGAATATTTAATTTCTGCAAAACTTATCGCGATGCAAAATAAGGAAAAACTTTCGTAGCACCAACAAATTAAACTGACCCATTGGTGCAACGGTACAGCAACACGGAAAGATTCCTCACGAGCAAGAATTTAGGCATAATTGTTGGCTTAGAGGAGCCCGAAACTAAGCTTGTATACTCCCTAGTAAGTCATTTAAGCTGTAGCGAAATTCAAAGCTGGCTACGCAGAAGACCGAAAGCCTCTAATTGTACAAGGGTGTTTCTCAACAGGCTGCAATTTAGGCTACGGTAGAACAGGTAGCCGCTAGTCTCTATTCGCTCCATTTCTTTGTTTATTGTTTTTTTTAAGTTGCTCAAAACTGTTCAAGAAGTAGTGAGTATATGTGCCGTGCCCCAATGATGTGAAATTACTCCAACTCACTGAAAACTTGTGGATTCCCACGAGCGTGAATTCTAGTGAAAATCTAAATTTTTCATCGAATATATGTTTTTTGTAAGAAACATATAAATTTTCGAGCACGATGGGCTTTTAACGTTTAGAGACAACAGTTGGGGACTAAATATTGTTCGGTCACCATAACATTATCTGTAGAAAAACTTACTAAGCTTCTAAGAGCTCATACTTTCACATTGTATGTAGAGTAGAAAAGAAAAATGCAAGATTTATACGAATAATCTTTTAATATGTATATTTAATCGAAAAAAGATAAAACGGTTAAAGTTTTCGAAGTCTACGGGTTTGTGACTCCTTTATTTGAGGAAGCATAGGATGGAATGCTAGAACCTCATTAACAATTTTACTAGCAACTGAAAAATAG
Source organism: Trinorchestia longiramus (assembly GCA_006783055.1). NCBI lineage: Eukaryota > Metazoa > Arthropoda > Malacostraca > Amphipoda > Talitridae > Trinorchestia > Trinorchestia longiramus. Next base: position 48,264 of record VCRD01001733.1, read on the forward strand.
CAGTTTGAATTTACTGACTGTGAAATGAATAACACAATCACGAATTAATTATTCATACAGGGATGACGGTGAGAGACCTTCACTAAAATAAATGTCTATCGTTGCTTACTGCACCTCAGTCATACATTATGTCTATTATATTTTGCATATGTATTTTTTAGCTTGTGGACGTACATTTGTCGTTAAATTATATATAATCTGAATGTTTAAAGCAATTACATTATAATATTAGTACATTAAATTTATCATGCATTTTGCTTCAATTATTCATGTACATGCCAGCCGCAATTTTTGGAAATAATTGATTGACCTTCAAGCGATTGAAACACTACTAAAAATTGCAAGGACAATCAATGTACATTTTTTAATACAATAAAATGCAAACAAATCATAGAAATAGAGACAAAGGCACATTGCTAATTCAAATAAACCTGCTGCAACACTGTACAAACTTCTTCACAATACTTTCATGAAATAAAATGATCGACAACTAAAATAATTGATGATTCAAAGCCATGCAAAAGGTTATTAGTTCCGTAACGTCCTAATTAATATTTATTTCTAACTTTATTATCAAACAGACACCACCATGCGCAAATGGTTTGATTATTTTTAAATATCTTAAGGTAAAATAAATTGCGTAGTAATATTGCTGTATATCTTCAAGAAACGTGAGGGAAAATTGTTTTTCAGAGTATTCCATCATTCTGCTTCATTTAAGACAAATATACTTCAATTATAGTAGCAATTAAGTACTGATATAACAGGGAATTCTGGACAAATTTACATGATCCATGCGGGATTTCTTCCTCCTGATAATTGCTGAGGTCAGTAGTGTTAGGTAACCCGTTGTCCATAACTAATTATTCCAGAAGTTAACTCGAGGATGCAAAAATAAAACAAATAGTACATCATTTTGAAAAAGTACGTAAGCCTGTCACATTTATTTAGTTATGTGACTGCATTTAGCAATACTTCGTTCATGTTCCATCGTGCATGCCTTAATTGTTTAATATTTTCAGCAAACCATCACGCTCCTTTCTTGATAAATGCATCCAACTCAATTTGGTCTCAGAACTTGCACCTTCTTGAGCATAATAAGCGACTTGAAATCTTGAAATACCTGCGGCGAAACTGAATTTTTTTGTACGGCTATTATACTCAAAATTTCGAACACCTCAGCCCGAGTTTGGACCCCTGGTCTCCGCTCGATGACAACAGAAGCAATCTACATCCAGGACACGGACGCTCGGTTTTCGAGTAGTTATGCTTGACAAGCGCCGAAGAATATCAGAGAGGAGCAGTTGCATTATTTTGGAGCGCCTTGGGCAAGCTTTTGATGCATATCATCCGTGAAATCGTAGTTGCACGATTGCTCTAGAATGTCTTCTCGGCTTGCATCGTTCGCTCGGCACTGAAACCACCTACATTTTCCCTCGTAAGTCCGTTCTCCTTTACACAAACTCTCTTTTGCGAGCCTCACCCATGACTCCTCCTACGCATGCTCTCTAAAACCTGAACTCCTCCTTCCCTGTTCTGGCCCCCACTCGTACCTCGAACCCCCAGTCTACCCCCCGCTGGCACTACATGTCTTCAAGTCCCCCCTACATAAGCCTTCCTCCCCATGTGCTCCCACACTTCCACCCAAGCCACTTATCTGTCGGAACGTGCAAGGTACAAATCTAGATATGCCCTGATATCGGGCCAAATTCGGGCAGTTTTCTTCCTAATTAGAAGGAATGAAAGTCTTGCGCCTCTAAATTCAGCAAAGATTCCAACAAATGAATGGGTTACACCCAATTTGTGACGAATATCTGCATTACTGGGAAATACGACTACCAATGATTATTCGTATGCTAAAAACTTATTAAATTTTTATAATTTTTCTATCAAATGTTATGGGGCTCAATTATGAAGAAACAAAACAAAGAAATGTTAATTTGCTCCCATGTTTGAAATTTCTATTCGTACTGGAATAATATCAATAAAAGAAGTAATATGTATGCCCACAGTAACCATCAAACTATTGTTTTTACGAACAAATAGTAAGATGCATCATACTAGACAGTTCTACTGATGATTACCAGTTCTATTGTCTGTAACCAGTTCTAGTTTTTATAAACAGTTGTACTGTCTATTACCAGTTCTTCTGTCTATTACCAGTACTTCTGTCTATTACCAGTTCTACTGATTATTACCAGTCCTTCTGTCTATTAAAAGTTCTAGTTTTTATTACCAGTTCTACTGTCTATTACCAGTTCTAGTTTTTATTATCAGTTCTACTGTCTATTATCAGATATAGTTTTTATTACCAGTTCTATTAGTTATCACCAGATTTGCAGTTTATTACCATTTATACTCTCTATTACCAGTTTTATTACCTATCATCAGTTTTACTGTTCATTAATTAAATCAGGAAAATGACAATAATTGTATTGTTTCTTATCAGTTTTACTGTATTCTACTATACTGATTATCACGTACTGACGTGGTTTACGTATTTAACTCTCTCCTTAATTCAGTCTGTGATACGTTCCGTACAAATCTAACAGGGTTTATGTCGACATTTTATTTAGCCTTCATTTTAAACTTTATGTATGTTTCGTACAGCTAAAATTATAGAAAGTTTATTACGTATAATACATTTATACGAGTATAAAGAATGAAACGTCGAGATTCTTCACTTCTAAATGTTAAAAGAAGAAATAATATATATTCAATAATTAAAAAAAATCCCCTTCTGAAATATAAACAATATTTAATTATTATACTCTTATTTAATTGTATTTAATTATTATACAATTAAAGTAAAGTTCCATTCAATTTCTTCATAGAAGCCATTATACACATAAGTCTGTATACCTCAATTATAATTTTGAATAAACATTTTTACACATAGGAAAAAAAAGAATTTCAAAATAGTAACATCATACAGCAGACGTTGCCTTTGACCTGTACGAAAGCGCTTCTTGAAAGGCTGAAAAAAATTCAAAGGAAAGTGAAAGTAAGTTAAATGTTAAATAGTATGTCCGTGGAGTTATTCATTTGAAGGTCGTGAAATTAATTAGGGGTAAGTTAATATAAAGCTTATTAAATCTGATTTGATGCACAATTATTACTCATATGAAAATAAACACCCATATATATGTATTGCATTATTATTTTATGTTATATTATTGTATTATATTACATGATATAGTAACATTATTAATAATATTATAAAAATCATGTTATTATTAAATTATTTTTTTACGTTTTATAACATTATTATACTCGGTCTAATACTATCAGATATCAAGTAAATATCATTAACCACGTTAGTATTATGACACCATGATTTGATTACTTAATTTAGACCTAAAATCAACCCAGTCATAAGACTCAGACTCAAGAATTGGTTGGGTAAACAATGAATTTTTTGTAGGTGTAGGTGAACATTGTATCATTATGTAACACTTATTGAATTGCTATTAACATCTGCAGTATTTCAGCTGGAAGCTCATAGTCATCCAACAAATTTAAGCATGTCCGTCTGAAATTTTAGACTCTAAAAGGGCGTTATTTTAGAAAGATCGTCGTACTGCTAATTGATTATATATACAAAGTTTTTAGCCACCTATTGCCTCTCATTTTTTTCTGAGAAACCATAATATAGGTTTTGAAATGTATGACTCATTTTCAAACTTGTGATATGTTTTGAAACTTGTGACAGGTTTGGAAACTTGTGGCAGGTTTTGAAACTTTTAATAAATTCCAAAACCCAAATACAGGTTTTGAACATTGAATACATGTTTGAAACCCTAATACAAGTTTTGAAACTAGCTGAAGATTTTGCACTTTATTACATATTTGAAACATTAAAGCAAGTTTGAAACCTTAAAATCCATGAGGTTTTGAAACATACCCTGCTCTGTACCTGCCTATAGTGACTTGAAGTATGATTTATCATATCACAAATCTACTACGTAAAAAATATATAAGTACATGAAATGCAGATAAATAACAAGGGTTTGGAGACTGATTGTATTCCATCACCGATAGCCAAAAAATAATTTGCTTGCCCTTGAGCGTTAGCTCATCTTTCTGTACTATATAATCTCAGTTGTGTACGGTCATTGAATTCATTATGCCCTAAATCGAGCTGCGTATTTTTGGATTTAAACTCATGAAACCAATTCAATTTTAGAAAAAGTTTTATCTGATATAGTGCTAGTTTCACTGAAAAAAATGGATTGCCTGTTCTTGCTCCCTTGCATTTCAAATTTATTTTAAACATCATAAGTCTTTTAATGCCTATTTCATACTTATAAAAAAGTCCCAAAATGAGTCAACCTACATTATTTTATTACTTATTAGTATCTAAAATGACAATTTATTGCAGAACATCTAACTTGTTACGGATGTTCAATTAGTATTCTAGATACTAATAAATAATAATAAAATATAAATTAAATTTATTTTAGGTAACCGGATAATACGGTGACCAAAAGCAGCAAAATCATAAATCCATTTCTCATCATTTATGAATCGAAGGATGTTGCATCACTGTCACTTATTAAAAAGATGGCAGAAACAAAGTGTTAATTTGGCACTGTATTTCTAATAACTTTCTGCTTCTTACTTTTGCCAGTTATGACAGCCGGAACATATTTTTCTCTAATGAGGATTTCTATAGAATTTTTTTAACACTCAATACACCATCTTAACAAAAAAGCTTTCATAAGCTATTAATTATTTGCTTACCTGCACTTGTACTTGTATTTTTCTACTTGTAAAATTACCGCTTCATGAAGTAGGTAACAACACGTGAATTTTCTACGTTGTAGCATTTTTCATTCAGGTAAATGCAATTCATATCCAGATAGTTCGAATGATTCCTGCATTTGGTATTTCAAAGGTCCTGACTTTGCAAACAACATCAAGTATCTCCTGTATGCATCATAAGTTGAACATTTATCTTTTGTAAAATTACTTATACAGGTTTTTATTAATTTAACGGGGTGTCTGAGAAAATAGATAACAATGTCCAGTTATGTTTTCAATAAAAGGATCCCAGTTGTCAACGGCCAAAAATCAGGAAATATATTGCTGGTTTTTTAATTATCCAATTTCTGACTGCATGTTAGAAGAAGTACTTTTGAGGAGTAATATGATTAATTCATTTGAGTTTAAAGTATTAAAATACTAAAAAGCACGGCATATTACTGATAATCCTACGAAAAAATAAGCTATAATTCTACAGGACGTCTTTTACGTCTGCTCCAAAGTTCTTGAACTTCACAGGAATTTTTTACCTTGGCTAGATAGCATTTTTCGAAGTTCAGTTAGTCAATTTATCCAAAAAGTCAGATTACCTCAACAAGCGAAGCAGAAATATCCTTTGAAACTTGTTTGATAAAATTGTATAATTATACACTTGGATTTTTTTCTGATATGACAAGGCTAGTCGCAATGAGGGTTGCCTGCTAGTTGAAATGAGTGTTGCCAGCTAGTTGCAATGAGTGTTGCCTGCTAGTTGCAATGAGTGTTGCCTGCTATTTGCAATGAGGGTTGCCTGCTATTGCAATGAGGGTTGCCTGCTAGTT
>VCRD01001733.1:53934-76607 GCA_006783055.1 Trinorchestia longiramus
CTGCTACTTGCAATGAGGGTTGCCTGCTAGTTGCAATGAGGGTTGCCTGCTAGTTGCAATGAGGGTTGCCTGCTAGTTGCAATGAGGGTTGCCTGCTAGTTGCAATGAGGGTTGCCTGCTATTGCAATGGGCATAAATTTCAAAGAGAGGACTTCTCAGGTCCTTCGCTGTGGACTGATGTGCACTGCAAGTAATGGCATGCGTTTCAATCCATTCAGCATGCAGTTGAAAACTTTAATTTTAGCACTAGCACTAGAATAAACACTGAAAAATAGGGGCAAGTAAATTGCTAATAATGTATTTTTCGTGTCCTCACTAATTATAGTTTTTATCTTCATGATCGTTCGTTCGAATTTCTATATTAAATTTAAAATGATCACTAAGTAGGATACAACTAAAATGAATTTCATCCTAAATTTTAGGCACCAGTCATCTCTAACATATAAATGCATTGAACTCGTGAAATTATGGACTTCAACAATTTCACTTCTCTATGATTATTATTATACTCCTGGTTAATCACCACAGCCATTTCTCTTCATTATGTTCCCGTTATCGATATAAGAAATCCTAGAACCAATCCTAAAAAATTTGTTAAATAAACGGATATGGCGCAGTGGGTGTAGCCGGGCCATAGCTTCATGCAGTAGAACACAATTTTGTCTGCCACCCACCCGAATCCTTCAGTATTGTGGAGATATTGTGGACAGCAACAAACTTCCTTCTGAGATGAAAAGCTCGCAATTCGCTTAGGCAGAATAGCCTTCGCCCCTTGGGAAGACTCGCTTAAAAAAGCTTCGTCAGTAAAACTCAGATCTTTCCTTTTCCAGCCAACTCATGCCAAATAACTTCCGAATATGAGTTGGGGGTCTTTCGTTCTGCATCTCAGCTTGATTACTTCTAAAAAACTTATTCAATTTAACGAACGAGCGTCCACGACAGTTAGTTGATTAGGTTGCAATCAGAGAAAATTTGGGATCAGTTTTGCATCAGACGATATGGTTCTTCGAAGTCATTTTTTTAAATTTGAATTTTACGTATAAGCAGTGGATAAAAACCGACAGGTGAGTACAGACAGATCACAATTTGATTTTTTTTAGACCAACAGTGTATGAAATTATAAAATAATTTATGGATGCACTACATAGCATTAAATTACAGACAGAGTATTGAACAAAACACCGAATTTTTCGTGACAGTTTTAAAATCTATTGTTCAAACACTCCTTCTTGCTTCGAAAATTAATAACTCAATAACTACGTAACCTAATTCATTAAAACTCACACATCAACTATCAATTTCAACCTTCAACGAAACAAATCCGTACCGTCAAAATTCCCGGATCACGCCAAATTTTTCACACTAATAAGAAGTTCTCACAGAACCGGGATTCTGACCACAGTTGCTAGTAGTAAACCTGGTTCACAGAATAAATTAATGCAGTGCGGTGAAGAAAACTCGAATTGGAGTACTCGAATCTCCGGTCCATATCCGCAAAAATTTGCATGAAGCTCAAAACCAGATTTCTGCACGGGAAACCTGCCAAACGTCCTAATAAATGTCAAGAATATCACCAAGAAAGGGTGGGCTTCATCGTCAACAGGCCTATGCTCCGTTGAAAAGCTAATTTGATTGGCTTCAGTATTAACAGATGTGGTCAGTTCTCGGCCTGAAGTTCCACTAAACGTACGTGTGCCTGTCTCAGGCTGAAAAATTCAGTTTATATTTAAATTCAGTTAATATTGAAACGTTTACGTGAAGGGCGTCTGAAAATTTTAGGTCACATCGAAGCGTTTGTGTGAAAAACGTTTAAAAAATTCAGTTTATATCGAAAGGTTTAAGTGGAAAGTGGTTAAAAAATTAGGCTAGCATCGAAACATTTTCGCGAAAAATGCCTGAAAATTTTAATTCTAATTGAAATGTTTTCGTGTTGATGTCTGAAAAATTCAGTACATATCGAAACGATTGTGATGAAATTGTTTGAAAAATTAAATTCAATCAAATCGTTTGTGTAAAAAACGCATGAATCACTTATAATAAGCTGGCTAATTCTATTTAGCTTGATTTTTATTTCCATTATTTATACTATAATTATTTGGCTTGCATAAATTTTATCTTGCATTCCAGTAACAATCGTCGATAGAAATTTTTGTTAACAATATTGCCACACATCCGAAAATATCTTACATGTGTTTTTGTGCCTATGATATAAGTGATAATTAATCATTTAATCACGAGTTGTGAACTCTAATAGACATTTTTACAAGTGCTTAGCAGCTGCTATGTGAACTAGTGTCTGAATTTAACGAAATTAATCGTGAAACACTTTTATTTTAAAATATCGACAGCTTAAACCCATAATAGTCAAAGCAACAGTATTTTCAGAGCTGACTGCATGAAAATTGAAACTTTGACCTCAACAAAAGCAGAGTTATCAAAAAAAGATTAAAATAGCACCAAGTCCGCATCCATTTTGAAAGAATGAAAAAATAGAACAAAATACCTAAGCTGCGTCGCAAAAAACCAGGAGAGTTAGTACATGGTATCGAGTCTCCTCGGAGGTAGAATGTTGACAAAACGGAGGGGGGTTGTTCCGTGTGTCTGTGATGGGTATCACCAGCCACAAAAAAACACATAGTATTGAGTTGAAAGAGTCCACAGAAGATCAAAGAATGGAGGCGAAAGAATGTGAAGTGGGATTGAGGCGAGAAAGAACTTCAGGAATGGTTTTAAGGAAGATTGCAGTACGTGTTGAGTTCTACAGTACAGCTATTATAATTGAAGAAGATGAACGTCCGAGCTGGTGATTGTATTCACAAGTCCCAAGGAGAATATAAGTTAGTGCAGCGGAAGAATAATGAACTGAAAACCCGATAAAAACTTGATATATATCCTCTAAGAAGCCTTTAGTTGATTAATTTCGGCGGATATCATTTTGAATTACATAGCTTTCATGTCAACACTGAGCTAAAGGAGATAAAGTGAATTAACCTGCTCGTTTGGAGAAACTTGATTAGTTTCAAAACAACTTTGAATATCACTCAAAAAACATGCACAGCATAAAAATACCGAAATATGTAAAATATGTTTACAGAATTTCAACCATAGTACTCATAAAGATATATTTTTGCAGTTGTGTCATGTATCACGCAATATACAAACAGCATTCATTCTCGCTTACTTAAAAATTTTCATAAACCATGGCAGAAATAGTCCTAGAAGAGCGAAAAAAATATTCTTCAGTTCATGGTAATGTAAAGGATTCCGATTGCAGCAATCCATCAGTGGATAGAATCTCTCTAGATCTAGACACAAATTTGAGCTCATCCAGAAAGACCCTGTTGTTATAAATTCATATATTTCCTATTCCTTAAAATTTTTGCGAGTCCAAGTCCTGATCTGTGAAATAGCTTTATGTAGATCAACACGGTAACCAAAACATTTTAATTCGAGCTCCAGTTTCACAAATTTTGCGCATTCCATTGCGAAGCTTCATGCATTTATTAAAAATGAGAACAAGGTTGTTTTCACTGTACTAATATTAACAATTACAATACTTAGAACCATAGAATCTTCAGATGACCAACATCGTTTAACCAGAAATATATGAAACACCAATAAAATCTGCTCAGTAAATAATTTCATATTATTATGGGCAATTTTTTTCAAGACCTTAACCCATTAATACTTGCAAAACTAGTTCGCTATGTAGCTCTATATTACATGCTAAGAATATAATGCTTTAAATGCTCTACCACACGCACAGTGAAGTTAACACCTACACAAATCAATAATGAAAGCAGCACGAAAAGCAGCTCTGTTGCAGGTCTTACTAACGTGTTTAAAAGTATGTTAGGAACGGCGCTTGATGCACGATTTTGTATTTAAAGTACGAACAACTGAAAGGTAAAATGCATTGAAATATTTCTTCGTAGCCGCTGCACATGTTCAGATGCTGCTAGGTGATCAACATTTTCAGCATTGCTTCGAATTTATGACTTTCTTCAAGTATTTATTACTTTTTTCAAAGATTTATGACTTTCTTACAGGGATTTATGACTCTTCACTCTAGTGAGCTTGCAGTAGAGCAAGAAGTGAGTTACACCATGGAAATAATTACATGCAGGTTTGCGTCAACAATACGTAGCTTCTGCGTCTTTTAAATTAACTAACTCTGCTAATTCTATTGAAATAACTAGCTTTCATGCTGCTGAGCTACTCGTATTTAATTATGTTCCTTCTATTAGACTCACTGAACACGCTTTTTTATTCAAGTACTCAGCTCTATCTTGATCTGATTTTAGTTCTGTTAAACTGATTTTGCTCCTTCTGTTAAACTAATTAACTTTGTTGCTTCTGTTAAACTAACTGACGTTGCTGCTTCTGTTAAACTAATTGACTCTGCTGCTTCTGTTAAACTAATTGACTCTGCTGCTCTGATTTAATTAAATGATTCCACTGAAATGCTGGTCGAAAATGATGAAGCCCAATTCTCACGATAATTAAAAGATTTAATTATAATATTAATTGATCAGTTCAATCCTCATGTTGATTTATTAACTCAATTTTCATGTTCATCTATTGTATTTACTTGACTCTTTAATTAATTAAATTAATCAAATCAAGACTTAACGTAGTTATATAATAATTGACCAATAAAAATTCCAACAAATTTATTGATTTTGGAATTTAAACTGCATTTATTTTGATAAATAATGAAAACATAATGACTATTGATGCTGAAAACAAATAACTCAGAAAGTTTTTTTCACTTAAATTTTCATATCTCCAGTATGCAAAAATTCAACGCAGTTAATAGTAATGCAAAAAAATCTACACATGTAAACCAACTAAATGCAAATACAGGGTGTCTCAAAAAAATGTACTCACCCTTTAACCGTTGCTAACATGCTGTCATCTTTGTGTTGCAGGTGTGAGGTTCGAACCTTTGCGAACATGATTCTTTAATCACATTTAATCATGTTCTCAAAGGTTCGGACCTCACACCTGCAACACAAAGAAGACAGCATGTTAGCAACGGTTAAAGGGTGAGGACATTTTTTGAGACACCCTGTATTCCATACGCCAGGATTTACAATAATTGTATCCTCCGCGTAGATAACTTTCAGGCTTTGCATTTTAGGTATGGTTCAAATGCTACTTCTTATTTATTTCCAAGACACCTTTATTTTAATTATCAATCGCATGCTTGATAAAATATTCTCTCAACGCACTCGCTTCGAAAAAAATGCTCCAGAAACACTGAAACTTTCAAATTTTTCAAACAACGGCAACCGTATTCTGAAGTTAGATTTCAATTGTATCCTAAATACGATTTCTGAATATAGCTCAATTTCTTACAAGAAATTAATAAAATGAAAAGCGCTCCTCACACTCGTCTAACTCACAACCAACTGAATTGCGACGTTGCAAGGCTCTCCACAACACATGCAAATTCAGACTGAATATTTAGACTCAGGGTGCTCATGTTTAGAGAGTAAGCCAATTAAGATTTCAATCCGTCGAGTGTCGAGCGCCAGCCAAGAAAGTGTTCGAGACGGCGATAGACAGGTGCTTGCCAAAAATTGTTGTCGAGCCAACACGCTTTGTTTGGTCGCTGTGGGCCGCAACAAAAGTAATGGAAGTCCGTAAAGTGCATCACGAGCAGCACGTAAGAAGTCGCTTCTTTTGAAATTGTTCTGAAGAAGCGGCTGGGAGAAAAGTATAGTTTTCACTTAACTTGGTACTCTTTTAGGGAACATAATTCTCGATATTCTGTTTCGGAAATCAATACAAATTTTTAAAATGTTTGTGTAGAAATTTCCTTTGAATTTTTAGTGAATTTTTTTTTAAAAGAACAACTTATTCGTGACAATAATTCATGATTAACAGATTATTAATATGAATTTAACTTCAACAAAAAAACGCACACACGTGTAGCTTAAGATGAAGCTACAATCGAAATACATTTTTTCTGACTCAAGAAATTACCATCAGAGATCAAAATTTCGTTATTTTTTCAACGTTTAAATATACACAACTCTTAAAGTAATTGGATGTGGAACGTAGCATAAAGTTTCTAATTGTTCAAAACATTAATACTCAACTCCCATTACGCACATTCACACTGACCCCGATTCTGAATTGCACTTTATTGCACATTTACTTCGTACCATCGGTAGCGATGAGAGTTATCTTGATCGCTTGAGCTGAAGTCGTTAATCGATTTAGAGATGACTCACAGGTGGTCTGTTTTGCGGCATTTCCCCACCACTTAACTGTCTGAATAGGCCCCAATGATTCTGATCACGCGATGTGTTCTGGGTGCTGTGAGATTGCGTTGTGTGGATTGTGTTGTGCTTTTTAAAAATAGGTTGTGTTTTGTGAGTTGTGTGGTAATTATTGGATGAGCGTGTTGTGTTGTGTGTGTTATGAAGTATGTATTGTATTGTGTTTGTGTGTTCATGGTGTGTTTCGTTCGTTGTAATATGCAGGTATATCATAATGCTGTGATGAGATTGTGTTGTGTCTGTTGTGCTGTGAACATAGTATAGTGTAATGCTGAACTTATCGAAGGAACGAACCTATGTTTTACTGAAAATTTTGCTCTTTCATTTTCGTTTTATTCCTTGGTCTCTGGTACATTTCCTAGACATTAACAGCTCCACATCCAATATGTTATTTAGCAACTATCATTTATCTTTATATTCAATTAATAATTGTATAGGAAAGAGAAGGAAACTAAAACCAATTTTTATATCATTGTTATTTCTCTATACTCGTAATTTATTAGTGGACACTATCATCGGTGGCATTCATCTCGCGCTTAAATCAACTTTTCATGACAGAAAAAGGGAAAAAAAGTTTCAGCAAAAAAATTCCCCATTGCAGTCCAGATTACATTGCTTCAATAGATAGGATACTTGAATGCTCACCTATCTCACTTATTCAACATAGTCATAGATCGTAGACTTTAACTTCATATATGAATTTCATATTCATTACTTTTTCGTCACATGTTCAAATTTTATGGAACGACTAAAGTGTTGCTGCACAGTTACAGTTTAATTTTTATGAAAGAAATAGAAACTTTACAGTCATTACTTATTTCGCTTACTTCCATTTTCTAAGCAATTCTATCCTTTTCCACGCCATGGTGGTTCGGTCTTAGGTAGAAGAGTTCACTGAAACTGAACTTGTATGATTATTTTTGCAGCAAGGCGCATGTTTGCACAGGCAAAACCACAGTTCATAAAACAGACTTTTATGAGCAACAGCCGCGTCTCACTAAAGCGCGGTTGCTATGCTTCTCGTCGATGGTTTGAATTGGGAAGAAAAAATACCTGTTTCATCCTTGGTAAAATATTTGAAAGTTCCCCCTAAACAGACCGTGGCTACACTAATACTTTCGTTGTGGGGTACACGGGCTCGAACGTTTGATGTATTTTTGCACATACAGCGAAGTAAACAGTAAAGAAGCAAAACACACATACTGGGAAACTCGAATATTAAGAAATAAGAATGTACGTTAGTGTGGAAATTTTACTATCTTAAACTTGACTTTATTCAGTCACATTCATATTCATCCCAAACCGAATTTTTTCGTCGGTTTACCAGAGATAATCATCGATTTGCGGTCATAATCATCGTTTATAGTAGGAACTTCCGACGATAGAAATAGTACCGGTTATTACCGGTAATTATAGGTATTTCCAGACGATGAAATGTTCATCGACGATATTGACCGGTCTTTACAGTCTTATTCCTACCGTCATTCCAAGCATAGGGAAAAGACGATAAAAATAGTCTTTTTCAGATAATAATTACCGGTTTATCGTAAGATATCATCGGTTTATCGTAGGAAAAGGCGATAATTACCGGTTAATGATGACGAAAATTAGCGCTGGTCAGAGAATAAAATTCGGATTGGGATTCCCATACATTTCTTTCATTCCACAACAACACTTCCAATAACTGAATTTTAAATTCTACATATCGTTGAAGATGAATAAAATTAGGCAACTTTTTCAAGTAAAAATATTTACTTCAGGGTGAGGCCAAATATCAAAATGGTAACTCTCATCGTTAACGAATACAAAAATATGCTATTGAAGAAGTAGTTTTATTGAAATAGGAAATTTTCACCGAACATGGATATGAATACATTAAAAAAAATATATATTAGAGTTCATTTGCTTTCGAATGTAACACTCCGTGTAAAATGAATGTGCGAGTAATTAGGCAAAATTGACCAGAGTTAGTATATGTTGGATAGAAGTATTGAAAAATAAGTAAGTATTCAAACTTCAGCACGAATTCATCTTCTCAGTGAAATATTATCATTTTTATTCAGAAAATTTTTTTGCTGCTGTGCATTTTTAAAATAATGTCATATTATGACTAACCATATAATTGCTGTAAAAATTTAAATTTCGTGATAAAATATGAAGAAAAATATTTCTTTCCCTTGTATATGTTATTACAGAACACAATTTATTATAGTATTTATTGTTTTGTAACTACCGTGACAAAATATTTTCTTCTCTAACCTGAGAAGATAAATCAGAATTGAAATTTCTTCATCTAAAATCTTCCATAGACTCAATGAATTTGCAAATACCTTAATGTATTCAGGTGGAAGTTGTATGGAAAATTTATATTTTTATCTAGCGTCTCTGATTTTTCAGGTATTTTCTACAACTTACAATTCACGTTCATCAAAATTAATATAACTCGTTTGTACATCGCTAATTGGAATAATAATTCATCAATTAAAATTATTTTGAACGTTCTCTAAATTTCAATAGCTGAAATTTGACAAAAAGTCTTCGAAGGAACGTTAAAAAGCATAGTTATTACCCTAAAAAAAGCATGAAAACATAATTTAATTTCCAAGTGTGATATCACTGTGTCAAAAATTCAATCCTCGTTGCATTTCATCCCGTTTGACACCTATAAAAATATTGAAAATAATATTGTCCCATGTTACATCTAGATAGTTTTCAAATTGCAGCAAAAAGTGCAATGAAAATTATGAGCTCGGATAATTGATAATCATATTTACCATTGTATTACTAAACGAAAAAGCTTCAAACCCGCAATTACTCATTTTATGAAACGTAAACATCGATAATTGCGAGCAATATTTATTGGTGCATCACCCAACGAACGAGTTCTAATCCCACGATTAATGATCTTATGGAAAAGGTAAACAGTGATAATTGAGAGCCAAATTTATCAGTGCATTACGAGCTTTAAACATTCAGTTAATAATTTATTGCAAATTATGAACATTGAAAGTTGAACGTGATATTGATCAGGCATGGAGGGCTGAGGAGAAGAATTACAGGGTGCGGCATCTGTGCTGCCGCTGGTCAGCGCCGGCGTCACCAGCCTCAGATAAAATGGCCGACGTTCTCACGTCTAGAAACGCTTTTCGAAGAAAAATGTTAATCTCTCGAAACTTTTACGCGCAATCAAACTTAAAAGAAGTGTCGCTGCAGTGAATTTACCATTAGAAATCATGTGTTATTTGGTGTCATTACGTGAGGAATTAGAATTCCTGTGTTATTTATTTTAGTAATGGAGAATTGTTTGGACGAATGTCCAACGGAAAGTATTAGAAAAATCGTATATTGGGATGCTACGAAAATTTTTTTTCATTTAGCCTATCCTTGATTCTTATCAAACATTAATGGGCAATCGTTGCTGCTGTTGCATTCAACATTAAAAAATGTTCTCTATGGCAGCCAATTTTCTCACATTTTAGTCTTCTTGACTATCTCGGAAAAAAGACGAAGCAATTGAATAACAATGATCAATGCAGTACAAGGCAAAATATAGAAAGAAGATGGATAAAATTCAATAAATTTACCTTCGATAGAAAAAAACTTCATCTCCTTGACAGGTGAGTGTGTGACAAGAATTTTTTTATCAGTCTTAAATAAGATTTCTGATAGCAGTGATAGAATTTAAAAGAATGTTCTTCAGTGATTGATTGACAGAAACATCATACGTAAGTGATACAAGTACTGATTTCATTAAAATGTTTGCTTGCACTACAAAATAGTTCAATGAAACAACAAGTTAATTTGCATTGTATTTTAATTGTCATTAATCCCCTAATTTGACTGAATTTAAACCAAATAATCATGAACAAGATGGTGTAATAAGAACAAACTCAATTAACACTATATTGTAGTTTCCAATTATCAGTGTAGTGTACTATTCTGCTTAATTATCACTATACTACACTGTTATGTTTTTAACTGTTCCCACCTGCTTAGCTTAATGAAGATCTTTATGCAGAATGTCAGGATAACTTTTAATTTTAAGGTAAATGGGGCAGTGGCCAAAAATGTAAACACATTTTTTCAATGAAACTGAGACATTGACCTCAGGCAATTTTTCAATCAATCACAATGTTTTTTTGTGATAGCATGACAATTTATAATTATCAGGCATGTCAAATAATCTGATAAAAAACGTAAAATTGCGGCCCATATTTTTTTTAAGTCATATGTTAATTGTGCTTCTATTTAAGTCCACTTTAGAACATTCTGTGTCCAGGTGAGTAACTCTGAAGGGCTGAAAAATGCGAATCTGAAGTTTGCACTGTTGTGTAAAAAAAATCACTTTCTCACAAAATTCACTAATATCAACTATCCCATAAAAAATTCATGGGTTTGAATTTCCCCCTTAAAATCCCTTGTTTCAACTTCTTCATAAAAAATACTCTAGTCTTAACTTATTCACAAAATTCCCTAGAATCAACTGCCTCATAAAAATGCTCTAGTTTCAAGTTCCTCAAAAACTATCGCCTGTTTGCACTCCGTCGACATAAAAATCTCCCAACTTTCCAGTTCCATATCAATCCAATTTGTAAAGTTGCTGAAAGCTAGAAATTGGTTTAACGTGGTCAATTGATGCGAGAGAATTTTATAGCTCGAGTGTAAACCATAATAGAAATTCAATTCCTAGCATATACAAGTAATTTTCAACAACTTATATACTATGATTGATGATTATTAAATTTATAACCAGAAAAGACTGTCAATTCGTTGATAATTCTCAACTCTACGATGATTGTCAACTCTACGACGTGGAAAGATTGTCAACTTTACGATGATTGTTATCTACATGACGTGGAAAGTACCTATAAGGCAATTTCCATTAGATGAAATTTGAACTGCGATATGAATTTCACCTGTGAATGATGTACATGATAAACAAAAGAATGTTCACGTTTCAAAAAATATACGAAAGCGAAGCAAGGTGCGGCACTTGAAAATTCTGAATTTTGGAAGGGTTTGGGAAAAAAACGAACCACAAAAAAATCAAAAAAATTGTAATTAATTTTTTTTTAAATCACTTACCCACTCGTGTAACCAGCACATTTCATGCAGAAAATTAGCTCACATCTTATGTAGATTGTTTCAGAAATCACTGAGAAACTTTTCACCGTCGAAAAACTTTTCCTTTCACCCTGAACGATGCTATCTATTCATCTGGAATAATCATTATTTTCAATTTTATTTCCATATGGAAGTTATTTCTATGTACTAGTTGGCATTTTTCAGCTTGAAGAATTTTTTTATTAGTTCTAGCACTAACTTTTTCTTTAAACGATTGAATATGAGATAAATGCCTTTCTTTGAACATTTTTCCTAATCAAAAAACCTCTTTTAGAACTAAACATGGAATTTTCCACTCACTGCCAAGTTTCGATTTTCCAGAGAGCTTCCTTTTTATTGAACAGAAAAACTTTTTTGTAGAGAGAATCACATTTTTCCTACGTTTTTCGTTAACGAAAAAAAAGACAGAACAAGAAACGCATTCACAAAGTTTCCATTGAAGGAAATCACTGAAGCGCGTGATGCAAGGCCGGGACCCACAGGCGCCGCTGTTCTGCAGTTCCGGCGCCCGCGGTAATTCTTCATATTCATTCACGTGTTTTCATGAGCCTCCCTCAGCCCTGGTCGGTCGGCACAACATTGAACAATTGCTGCAAATGTCCGTGGTCATTTCTATGCAAGAGCACGGAATCATTGAACCATTGCGTTAAAAGGCCCCCTCGCAATTTCTATGCAAGACCACGGACACCCCCCGAAAAAAATGGCCGTACAGGAGCATCGATTCATCAGCCGCGAGACCAGGGAAGAATGTGAGGAACAATGGGCTGCATTGTGAGTGTGTGTGAGTGCCGTGCTCCTGGTGGACTTTTTTTAACTTTCCCAGAGACCAGAGCAGTAGCAGGTGGGTAAATAAAGCAATGCAGGAGAGTCTAGGACCAGCGTGCAGGAGAGCTAAAGCCCCACTGAAGAAACAGCGAGTAATCCTGTACCGGGTCGACCATCCGCTCCCGTTTACGATACACTGCAGCCTCTTTAAAGCCCGCGCTCGTGCCAGTCACTGGCTAACTCCCCATTAATTTATTGGCTTCGAAGCTTCTACTGAATTTCATAATTCATCACCACTGATGCTGCGCAATCTGAATCACCACCACTACCATTACACATACGGGATCACGGACACCGAACGTGAGATCGAGAGCGCATTTCACCGAACTCTCTGACGCAAGTTACCTTTCTGGAGGAAAACATGTGGAAGAGTCAGCGACTTTATACGGTGCCGTCGGAAAATTTAACGATCGGGCTAGAGTTGCTGGTCCGGCGCTGTGCCGACTAGCTTCTCCCTTGGCTCTACAGGAGCTCTCTCCATTGGATCTCGGACCCTTATAGCTGGGTCAACTGTCCTCGGGGTCATGACTTGCAGGGAAAGAAGGGCAGGCCGGACGGGGTAAAAGATTCGGGGCGCGGCGTCAAACGCAAAAGGTGGATTGGATGAAGAGAGCTCGAGAGGAAAGAGCCTGGGCCTTCTGGCTCTTATGCCTGCCGTCCGTTTCTTCATCACAGATCAGAGGGGAAAGAATACCGGCCTTGTCACTTGAGATGAGATTATCGAGTTGCTACTTCTAGCTCTGGGTCAGGAAATTTTTTGTGCCTTTTCCCTCTGGTGGGATGTGTGGTAATTAAGGGGATCTAAGTTACAAAACCTTTGCTCTGGAATTTAACTCGTATGAAATGTTTTCACCCTAAATTACAGTCAGTAAACAATCGATGAAAATCTTTCAAAATAACATGAACTAAACACACCATTATCAGAATTTATTCACAATTTTTCATCGTTAAACGTTTACTTGAACAAAGTTTTAATGCATTATTTTGTGTTACACTGAACATGTCTGAATTTAAAATTATGCAACAATAAAAAGACTGAATTAGAATTAGTATGCGAGTGAAATATTTTCATTTTAAAACAGGCTGTCCCATTTAGAAAAGGATTCGATAAGTACGTACATTAACAAATTAACAAACTTTACAATATATTGGCCACAAAAACCAAAGTTTACCAAATCTATTGGTTATCACAACATAGAAATTCCTTCCATGAGTTAAAAACTCAAGCACCAGAAAAATTGCTGCTTTTTTACCAGTCGACTTTGAAGGTTAATAATCCAAGGATTTTTTCTAAAAGACGAATACACAGTGATGTACCAGCAAATAAAATTATAAGAAAAATACGTGTCAGTTTACAGTAGTCATTTTAACAAAGTAAACTGCCCTATACACGTACCAAGTTGAAACTCAAAGTACTTAGAGACAAATAAAAACATGAACCCAAATTTACAATTGTATCAACAACACGACAATATACTGAGATATTCCATGACACTTATAAACGATCATTGTTACGTAATCTAACACTCAAAACTCTAATTTGCACAAAGCATGTCTTAGCATTGTTACTCAAAAAACGCGGACACATTCCAAAATTTGCGAAAAAACACACAGGTCGCTTTGGGTTCACGAGGCTCACTGCTTCCTTTTGTTCCAACGAGAAGGAAGAACTTCATACACACAGAAGCTAAGGTACGTACAGCTCGACTTAGTCAAGTACGCAGTGTTTCACAGGCGCATGCTCTGAATATTATGACCCCAGAACGTTTGTTGCTTCTCTTCTTATAGTTGCGTCTCCCCATCTGGAGCCGCCTCAGGTATATGCGAGCAGCAAGAAATGCTAATGGCAGACTCTAAAATCTTGAACGAGGGAACGTTTTCGTAATACTCAGGGTTATTACGGAAAGCGCTCGAGTAAACTTATCTCGGGCCCTACCATATATTTTACGACTACCGATTTTAACTTGGGAGTTTTGATGCTATGCTTGGATTTTGTGCAGTGGGGCACAAGAAAGGAACTCTCTTTTACCCTTTTCAGTCGACGTGAAGTTTTAGAGAGAGCATATATAGAAGCCTAATAAAATTTTAATTAAGCACCTCTCATATACATAAGTTAGTCGAAGTGCCCATGTCAATGGAAGTCTAGCAGAGGCAGAATGTTACGATACCTCGCTGCACTTCAAAGCTCCTCTTCGAAGAAGGCTGTACCGCCGGCTCCTGTAACGACATAATTAGCAGAGGAATCTTTGCCAATAAAGGAGCCCCCTCAAAGGACATGGTCATGCAAACTTATTAGAACAATTTAGAGTCTGATGCACGATGTGGTGTGGTTGTCTCATCATGCAAACAATCTCGGAGAATTTGATTATCTAAAGCGGTTATCTAAAACTGCGTTTCTGAGCTTCGTTTTGAGTTATTTACTTATTTACTTATTCATGTTGAGCTGGCTTATTGTCATTCAGAGTAAAATTACTTGAAAGCAGCTCAGTTTTACTTGTTAAAGCATATTTTGGAGAAATAATAAAAGGTGAATGAATAAATTACCTAAATTCTTTTTTAAACTAGTTTGGAGGATTCCTAAAATAATTAAGCACATCAGTATGGTAATCAGTGTTGTTACTATGTCTTTACTTTTACTATTAAAACCCTGCTTACCGAAAGTAACTGTTGTGTTAAATTTTCCGTTTTAAATTTATTGAAAATAATTTCCTTGAAAAATCATAATATACTCCGTGAAGCTTTCTGTAAAAATAATTTAACAGATACAAAAACCTTCAACGTTCGATATCACTCAGCTTCAAAACAATCGAGGAATAAAAAGAGCAATCAGGGACTTCGATCAATCAGCGTTCATTCATGTTGACGGCTGAATATTTGTCATCTGATATCTCTTTCCCAGCAAGCGCTCATTTGTTAAGTCAACTCGTGTCGGCCGTCCACACCGCCATTGGGGGGCGTCGATGTGAACCTCTTTCATAAACTTCGTAATAAAGAATCCAGTTACGATCTTTCTCGGTTTCTTGCTCTATACTGCTATTTAACCAAGAATAAGGTATAAGGCTGATCCCTTCCCCATGATATGTAGAAAAATTAACCTATCACAGATAAGCATGTCATAAATAAACAATTGTATAAGAACCCTAGCAGTTAATCATTTTCAGTTGGAAAGTAAACGTACACCCTTCTTGGAAATCTAGAAAAAATAAGAATATTCTCAGTTCTGTAAAATTCTCGATGAGTAAAAAAAGACCCATTCTCGATGAATATGTTGCTCCTGCGGTGCCTCAGACATTTTTCATTATTCAGAAATTAGGAACTGTCATTGAGAATCACTGTATTATAAATGACCATGATCATTGAAACAAATATGTGTAGCTTGAACCTCTGCATTAGTTAAACCAATTAGACTGCTCTAAAACTTTTTTTAATACGTTAGTCTAATGCACAAATTTCGTAATCCAGTTTCTCGCTTAATGTCGGTAGTTATCCCTCGTTATACCGAAACTCGTAATGGAAAATACATCGTTTTTCTATTTGACAAAGAGATTCGAGCTAAGCTCCTCCAATTTAATTGCAAGTCTCCCCTCGGCCATATTTTTAAGTTTTTTTTATGTACGCAACGGGCTTGTCACATCTGTGGCGCCAATTTATCAGCACTCCATGACGTCGGTTCAAAGTAGCTGAACACCGTGCGTGTATGTCAAACAGAAGTTGGGGTACGTTGACAAGCACCAAAAATATTTAAATGCATGTTTTGGAAGCCGAGTATAACTGTTCTTTTTATAGCTGGACAGGCTTAGCTTCGTATTTTGGTTTCTTTTAGTTCAGTGGCATCTAAAGATTTACGTATTTTTCGTGGGTTGAGAAATTTTTCTGACTATGAGTAATCAGTATGAATGTTACTAGATCCTCATCCATACGAGTTCCTTTAAATTTTTACTTCTGTGTTTCACTGAAGACTTACGTCTATGAGCTATCAGCCAAAAAAATGTCACGGTTACAAATACGAATTTCATCGCGTAGAATTTTTGGTCGAGTCTGCCATTATGTCGACCGGACAATCTGACCGACTGAACAATTTCATAGTTTAAGTCAAATTGACAATTTTTTTAAGTTGACAATTTTGTCTAGTCTCTAATTTTTCTAGATTTGACAATTCTCCTCGAATCGACAACTTTCTTCTAGTCGGCAATTCCAGCGAGCTGACAATTTTGGTCAGTTGAACATTTTTCTAGAGTCGACCATTTTCTCGTAACCGACAATTCCACCAACTTGAAAATTTCACCGAGTAGACAACTTCGTCGAACCAACCATTTCCTTATAGATGACAATATTCTCTTCGTCGACAATTTGGCTCCTGTCGACAAGTTTTCTCTAGTTGACAACTCTCATCCTCGAGAATTTTCTTCGGGTCGACAATTTTCGCTTAGTCGACAATATTCCTACCGTCGACAAATTTTCTCTAGTTGACAACTCTCATAGTCGACAATTTTCCTCGAGTCGACAATTCCACCGAGTTGACAATTTCGCCAAGCTGACAAACACTCGCGAAGGGCCCCCTTCTGTTCCCCCTGCGTCCTCCTCCAGCAGCCTCTAATTAGTTCAAAACCCTATGGGAAAATGTTATGCAATTTGACACTGCGCAGGGACGCTTGAAAGCATTAAAGTTTTCGGAGCTTCCTGAGAGGCAACCATTCATCACAGATGGTATGCGCAACCGAGGGAGAATGGAGGTGTTCATGCTGCTCGTGTCAGAGAAAATGGTGCTATACTTCGAACTATTTCTTTTGAAACATCTCTGTATATCTAAGAAAATATCATTTTGTGCATAATTTATTGTTGAATATCGGACACTGAATACTTTTCAATACTATTTATAAATTTGTTGAGGTATTACATTATGTTTGTTACTGATTTTTTCCAGTGTTTCTTAAGAATTAATAAAAACGTCGTGTAGTAGCAAAACTTTTCTGCACCCATAAACCTCGCAAACTGTTTTCACATATCTACTTCCAAATATTTTCAATGGTTTCTGATATTTATTGAAGAAGCTGAGTTTACATGAACCTTTATCCGAACGAAAGAAACTTTCTTTATGGCCCTCAACACATTACAAGTTTTAGTATTATTAATATTATGAAGTAGCCTCAAGTCTGAATATTTTCACGTCCAAATACATGCAACATTAACCGTGAACATTCATTATGCACACTGTATTATCCACAAACACATAAAAAGCTCATTTTAGAGACAGTGGTAGTCACTTTTGCAGCTGCTCATTCTATTTTTAACTTGGACTAAGTACAATAGACTCTATTTTTGTATTATTTACGAAACCATTTTAAGCTTCCTTCCACACTCAATCTTCATTGTAATTCTCCAAGTGCAACTAAACACCGCAATCATGGGAATAATTGAGACTTCAGCTCCACAAAATGAGTATAATAACTGACTACACTAATCCAAGCAATCGGTTTCTGCTACATAAATCAAGGAAACAATTTCCTGAAGAAGAAGATTTCAGATATTAACTCTATCACTTTGTATCATTTGATGACCTGACCAGCTGAAAAGACAAAAAATTCGGAAAATAAAAGGCGAACTGTTTTTTTTTCTTGGTTTGCGGAGTGAGTTGGTGCAACATTTCAACATTATTCGTAGCCCAATTGATCTTTTTAGTAAGTTGCATCGACAGCGGGGATGTTTTTCACGGCAATAAACCATCTATTTTCTAGAGAAGAATGTCCCAAAAGAACATACAATCGCTTACAAAGATGTAATTAACAACGAGTTTAGGTTCTGTTTACAGGAGGCCAACAGTTCAGTTACTATGTAGAAATTTTCCTCAAATATGTATTACAGATCTTTAATATGATTTATAGAGATAAGATGCATCATTGTATGTATTCTGTGATACAACGAGAACCTTCAGTAAATGCTGAAAGAAGTTTCATTAAATTACGTAAGCAATTTCTCAAATTATGCCCAAGTTTTTAAGTTTTCTTTAATTCTCATTGATAATAAGTAAATCTCCGTACATATTTCCTAACCCTGCGGGTTTCTTTAATAAATTTCGAACTCAATATGGAAACCGTACGTACATTCGGCGGGTACACATGATCGAACTGTATGCTCTAAGAATAATTCATATAAAGCTTATGAATTAATAAACGACCTTCAAATACCTAAATACTTTGTGCTATAACAAAAAATTACATAAAATCAAATACATTTGAATAAAACAAAGAATAAATAAACAATAAATGAAATCCATAATGCGAGCAAAATTCTTTCACGAACACGAGATTATAGACCATCAGATGCCATTCTAGATTTGACCGTAAAAATTTGTACGACAAAATTTGTTATTTATTCCATAAAAGGAACTTTGACGTCTCTTCTCTATTAGCACAGCGGGTCAATCAGTCAGTTTGTTCAATCCGCTTCGTTCCACGCCTCAATATTCTTTTTGTTTTGCAGGCTTCTTTGCTTAGGAGGATTTTTTTTACCTGAGGTAGTAATTGTTTTAGGTTTTGGTGAGTAGTAACTATGAACTGAATTTTGTTAGCAGTTACGAATACAGAAAATGGTTGTGATTATGAAATGTTATGAGAAACATTTTATGTTAATCACATGCTCTAAATTCAACAATTCAAAAAATTCTACTTCAGATTCATGCTCCGAATATTGAAAGTAGTCGGCAAAATTAATGTTAACCTTCAAAGGCTTGAGAAAACGTCATGTTGAAAAGTTCTAAAAACCATAATAGAAGTGAATAACGGGTACGTAATATGTTCATCTCATTCACTGTGAGTCACATTTCCGAAAGGAATGTTTTTTTCGTGAAGAACATAAAGTAGAACATGATAAAATAATTAGCAGTTCTGTCAAGCTAACTAGTCATTTACCGCTACTTCATTCTAAATTATTACGTGAACCGTTACATATTACTCTCCTAGTATATTTCAAGTGCATATCCTCTACCAATTTTTTAAGTATAATGTATATTTCAATTAATTCTATGAACCATTACACAAAACATATTTGCCCAGTGATTTTCGTAAAATCCGACGTATCAACATCATTGAATCTTAAGCCAAATCCTAAGTTGAATCCCAAGTGGAATCCCAACTAAATCCTAAGTACAATTCTAAGTAAAATCCTAAGAAGAACCCCGAGTGGAATCCCAAGTAAATCTTAAGTAGAATCCTAAGGGGAATTCTAAGAATACCCCAAGTAGAATCCTAAGTAAAATTCCAAGTAAATTCCTATACAATCCCAATTGATCAGTAAAGAAAGAATAACGTTCTTTTCATCCTGGAACGACCGAGAACGAACCAAGTCAACCGGATGAACGCTTTTACTGCAACACCAACCTTAAACTATTTTTCCCCACAAGAAGTGCCGTGTTTTGTGGTAGATAACTGAAACTCCTTTACGAAACACGGCCAGCCTGCGCCTCCTCAACTAAAAGTGCCTCCTCAAATTTCTGAACCATGAAACACTCACACACTTGAAGAATATTACCTGCAAGTAGCCATTTTGAGGAAATTCATACTGGCATTGAAAGAAATCTTACCTGAACATCATGAGCTTTTGAAAGTGTTTTAAAAGCTGTATTTCACGTTAGTTCTTCCAACAGAAGCATTGCGATTGAATTATTTGAGAAGTCTGAAAAGTCCAGTAAACAACCAAGGATTGTACCTGTACAACTGTCATTTGTTAAACGTATGTTCTCATGAGCTACCTATTCATTAAAATCTAATCCACTTGCCTATAGTGTTCATACAAACGAAACAAATTTATTCGAAAAATTCCAAATAATTGTCTTCTTAGAGAGTGATTGACTCGTCTATGCAAGGACTTTCCTTATTTTTTGACTCCATAGTTCACAAAATTTTGAGATATTATCCAAAAATTTCTAGAATACTCTAACTTACTGATTTGAAGTCATTTTCAATATCTTTTATGCACCTTTATCACCAGATAAAATTTCGGCTTCTAAAAAATTCTAATTGCAATTAGAAAATTCTGTTTTCTAATTGCAATCATTTCTATGGGATCTAATTTTCTATTTAGAACTCATACAGTCCCAAATAATTTCAGAGTAGAAAATTCAACTCGTTTTTTTCGAAAGCAATCTTACAGGTTTTTTTTAGAAAGAACAGCTGCGAAATTTTCTCGAGACCTCAATCTTGGACCTGGAACTGGTCCTGAGTTACTGTAATTAGAAGCAAAGCAGGTGTCATCGCTCTTCTCTTTGGTGCGCCGAGTGTAATGGCTGCTCTTTGCTCCAACGCGATGGAAACTCGAGAACTGGGTTCCTGTATGACCAAAAGCGTAGCTATGGTTACCTCGTCGTCGGTATACGAGGCTCGTTACTCGACACTTGACAGCGGAATCGCTCCTCCTCAGATGAGGAACAGCATCCTCAGAAATTGGGTTTCCGTGTCCGGAACTCTTACGTGTGACCTCATCTACGCAAATGTCGAGGAGGTTTGACCTCAAGATGGCGTCCAAAAGAGGATTGTGTTGTGAACTTCTAAATGGACAACCATTCACTAACACGTGAACTGTTACATTGGGATTTAAATTTTAAAATTTACATTGAAGGTAATAAATGCACACATCACCCGTTTTGAATTTCAGACAAAAAAGCCTGTAAATATTGTGCGAGTCCAAGTTTTAGGAGCCTTAGGAAACACATGAACTGAATTCGATCAGTGGAGCTCCACTGGCGGGCACTAAAATGTCACTAAATGCTTTTCCGGTGGACCCCTTTGTCGTATCCATTTCAACTTGGCCCATTTCAAAGAAAAATAAAACGGGAATGAGCCGGAGCGTCCCTGGTTTACCAATGAAGCCGGAGATTCAGCAAACGCAAACTGTCTGCGCTGACGTGTTTCTGTAGTTTTTCGGCTTCCTTCCGAAGCGAAGAAAAAGTAAGCGACACAACGGCTCTCCGGAGAACATGGTCCGTAGATTAGCTCGCTTCAAGAGGGACTGGTGCCGGAAGATGAAAGTCCCCAAAATAGACTCGAATTGGACCCTCTTCAGTCTCCAAACATCGCCTTTCAGTAATCAGGAAGGGCACTCAAAAGGCAACGTCGATCTTATACATACATAAAGCTCTATTTTGGGATCCAAGGTTTCGACTTTGGAGACTGAAGAAACACGCTGTTTCAACTTTTATTGCATTAGGAAGGAGCTCTTTATGTTATCTACATAACATTATGCAATGCTTGATATTTCTTATCAATTCTCGTCACCTTCAGGTTCAAAATTTGTTTTTAAAGCTACTAACATATAGTAGGCAATAAATAAGAAAGATTCTCGTGACTATGAGTACATATTTATGTAATTCAGCGAAACTTGGATCGATGGAAAACATCATTATTCTTTCTGTTTGATTATATTTGATGGTGTTTAATAACCTAGAATTGTTAAAGCGTTTTCATGTTCAGTGTAGTTCGATATTTTTTGCATCTCAGAGAATCATAATTTAACGAGTGTAGCAATTTCCTTCACCTCGTTATTTCAAATGAATAGAGCTTCAATTTATTTCAGCCAAACGTAACTCGTATTTAAATATCAATTTTATGCTCACTCAGCATAACTCATATTTACAACAGAAACATTGTGATTATGCATCAATCATCGATTTTTGGTATTTCCGTCTGTAATATTAGCATCGTTTGAGCTAAGTAACATTGGGTTGAGTTTACATTGAAATTACTGAAGGCATTGTGAAAATAGCTCAAGCAATACATGTCAGAAGTCGTTTCAACAACTGCTTCAGCCATTTTCAAAATTGTAGTATCAGTAGATATCAGAAACTGGTACTGTTTCGAAAACGTTTAGCTTCAGCAGAAAATTTTTTTTGTGGCCAATGATCATCTTGTTAATGTAGCTACATTCAATATTTTTGTTTTAAGCGAATTCGTATTATTTTGTGAACTGACCCCTGTTACTACTCCAATAATATTTTTCATTGTTATTCCAAGATACTCAGTCTCAGGTATAGATTGTATTGCATTTGATCTTTGCTAGTCACCTTGTATATAAATATTGTTCACTTTTTTTATTAAATCTCGAACTCTACATTTAGGAATGCATTGACTGAGTACATGAAGCACTTAGAAGTCTTCTGTAGTAGACGCATTACCTCAAAAATTCACTTATTAGTTTACACCTATACGCACACAGACTCACAAATTAGTTTACACCTATACGCACATGGACTCACAAATTAGTTTACACCTATACGCACACGGACTCACAAATTAGTTTACACCTATACGCACACAGACTCACAAATTAGTTTACACCTATACGCACATGGACTCACAAATTAGTTTACACCTATACGCACACGGACTCACAAATTAGTTTACACCTATACGCACACGAACTCACAAATTAGTTTACACCTAT
>VCRD01001733.1:77231-98535 GCA_006783055.1 Trinorchestia longiramus
AAGCAGGAGGCACCTTAGCATGGGAATCGGCTACACAGAAGGGATATTGCCTCGCCGATAAGAGGCCGGCAAGTGAAGTCGCGGGGGTTCAAGTGATTGCCTCAATTCTTTGGGATTGCCTCAATTCTCCGGGATTGGCAGCACAGAGACTTGATCAAGAGAGTGCAGGCAGGCGGAGGAGAACTCAGAGGCCTCTACAATTGATGGACAGAATGCAGAATAAGGAAAAAGTTGAGCAATATTGCCTGGAAGTTGTGCTTAGTACAATGCAGAAATTATATGAAGCGAGTGTAAGCAGAGGAATGAATTAGACAATAATGGTAAAACCAGGCATCGAACCAGGAAAAATCATGTATGAAATAAGGTATAAAACCATCTAAAACCAGGCAAAAAACAAGTGCTAAAATTTCATTTTGTTTCTAGTTGTCATCATATATAGGATGGGCAAGCATCATGCATTTTTTAATTGATTCCACAAGAGTATGAGATCATTTCCCACACCCTGTATATGATTTTCACGTCACTTGGATGGGGAAAGTGCTGCAAAAAAACTTTTTCAAATTTTGGAGTATGATGACTGTGTGGATGTCCTTCTAATTAGTACTGAGGATGTATGAATACTCGTTTGAATTTAAAAATTTCTTATATTGCAAAATGAATAATTGATTTATGAAGGGATGAACTTTAATAAGACGTAATAAATAGTGTTACAAACCACCAATGTCAACAAAATAATTCACGTAACGTGACTTAGTCCCATAAAATAACGAGAAAAATTTGGCAATTTGCCAAGTCCACGATTTCCGTTATAAACTCTACTTCTATTTAGAATTCCCAAGGAATTACAAGCCGGCAATGTAACGGCCTTGTTCGATTTTATTGGTCTCAACCGCAAGTCCGTTCAGTATTCCACAGCGATGGACTTTATGCAAATCGTTCGGTCAAAGCTACGCCGAGAGAACAGGTTTTCTGGCAAATCTCTGAGCCCAAAACTAATTCAATTGAAGCTGAAAGCAACGAGTTTGAGGACAGAAACCACTGAGCTGCGTAATCAGTTAATGGGTAGGAGGTCGCGAGAAAGAAGGATGTAATTTGAAGCTCCAGAAAACAGGTTATAACAAATAACAATCCTGCTTGAAAATATCATTTAGAGTAAAAAAGTGAATTAATGTCGTATCGTTGACAGACTATAGATAATACAACTATTTGTTTGATGTTCTTGACAGTACCTCACGGATGATGTAATTAGGTATTGAACTATGCTCAAACTTCGTTATTTTCACTCATTATTTGCATGATTCACTATTTATAGTGTTTGTTAGAGCATTTCTTCATAATTTTCTGCATAACCCCGTTATTTTTGTGATTTTGATTAACGGTCTACGAAATTCGTGAAACTTTTAAAAGTTAAAACTATGAAATAAATTATGACGAATAACGAGGTTCGAGGCAATACATATTTCCTATTTTATTGAGTGACATTAGCTAAACTTTATGAATAGAACGTGATTGCCGTCTGCAAGATCTTTCTCAGCGACTTTACTTCTTACGCAATAGCTACACAAAAACGTTTACATTCACACGGGGAGTGAAATGCAGTACTGCAACTTCTTTCACTGGGACCTCTCTTCTCAAATAGAAAGAGATTCTGAGTTAATGTTTGGTCATTTTGTGAAGCAAAGAGAGGGGCTTAAAAGCCTTCGCTGTTTGTGTTGAGTTTTCCGAACAAGTAACTCTAAAGTGAAACTCAAAGGAAAGAAAATGCAATGCACCGAACCCCTTGATGTTTTCAAACTGAAAGAAATGAATCGTAAATAATGGAGTTTCCACATGATTAGGAAATTACATTCTTCTGTGAATGACGAGAAGCATTTCCTTTTTGAGAGATTATTCATTACACATGAATGAATTGGACATGAATTTCACCAGCATTTCTGAACACATGAGTGAATTGGTCATGCTAGGCCTATAGATGAATTGACATGTAAAATGATCAGATTCTCTTGAAGCGATTGTTCGCTAACCCTAAGCGTTTATGAAAATGAACCAGGGAATGTTAGCTACGTCTTTCCTTTGATATGGACATACCAATTTTCCCTCATCGATGTCGATTCCCTTGAAAATAAATAAAAACATTATTATTGCACGACTGTGCTTATAATAAAAGTTTTTAATCGTTGTAGGAGGTTTAATGAAGGAATTGTCTCCAGTATCAACCGAATAAGTGTCTGAAATTATTTTAAAGATCAGTGAAGCCATCATGAAAACAGGCAAAAACATCCTAAAGACTAGCAAAATCATCTTAAAGACTGATGAAATCATCCTCAAGATCGATGAAATGATCCTAAACATGTATTAAATTATTACAAAAACAGACTGCGGTATCCTAAAAAAGGGGTAGATCTTACATATATAGAAACGTGCTAAATTACCTTTCTGTAATGAGTCGAATCGTCTGTTCCACTCACAGGTGTTTTCACGTACTGCGTGGTACTGATAATTAACATATTCGGGAAGGAAGTTCAAATTGTATGAGCATTTAATTATTGGAGCTGAGTTGAAAGCGTTCATTTAGTAGGATTAAACACAGTGCATTCTGTTATTGTATCTTAACTGAAAATCGTTCAGCAATCGAGCCTGAACTGAACGCACTCGATAAAAGCCACACATTTTGTCAGTGAAGGTCTGGAAAATACCTTGCACTTACCCTGATATTTCCAACGAGTTTACTTTTCCCGTTCCTTTACGACAGCCTCCGATATCCCACCTAAAGCTAGAAGCAAACCCCCGTTTATCCATCCAATCCTCTATATTGTCGCAAGTTTCGCACTTGCGACGTCTCATGGATGTACCAAGTTCCGTTTCGAGATGACATGTGTTCCGATAATACGGTCCAAGTTTCTTGTATTCCGGCGATGTTGCTTCCAACGATCGAGTAGTCTCTTATCAACGAAGATATGGCCACGACTGACAGTATATCGAGGAGAAGTGTACACTTATACCAAGTTTTTACTAGGCTCAGTTTTTATGATAAAATGACCTGCTTTGTTTCATTTTGGTTATTCTGTTCCGAAAGTTACGAATTTTAGAAGGCTGGAAAAGATAGTGCATGTGGTGAAGGACAAAACGGAATATTTGAAACAATACTAAATATTACTTTAAACTCAATTTAGCATTAGAGTAAAACACAGAGTATATATAAGGTTCTAATTCGTTCGATAAAATAGTTGATAATTCCCAAAAAATGAGATATTCATAACAAAAAAGTTATGTTTTTTCAAAACATTATCAGCAGCCAAAGAAAACTTGAAGATTGATACGGAGATTTGAGTTACTGCGTGAAAATAATTCTATTTTATATATGATTTGACTAAGCAAGGCAGTAAAAAAATAAACCTCGAGTTAGATTTCAAAATACAAAAACACGACAACCCTCATTCAACGCTAATCAATACAGGCACAACTAATAAACCTATTTTTTGAACAATGATCTTTAAAAAATCCGTGCCGTCAAAAATATATGAACGTAATTATTCTTATTGAATGCATTCTCATTACACATTTGTTAATGTTATTGTTATTGTAGCCAATTGTTTCACATAATATACACTTTAACTTTTTACTTTTTTACCAGGGAAAAAATACATATAGGCTTCCTACTAGTACAGCGACTTTCCATTTACTGAACACGGTGAACTTTTTACATTTTTAACTTGAAAAAAGTTTGAACAGGAAACTCAGACTGCGGCATCTTCCGTGCCTCTAGCATGTAGACGATGAAGAAGTTTTACAGGATTAGTGAGCAGCGAAGGCGATTAGACGAAGTGAGAGAACGTGTAAACTTCCTTGACCATAAAATATGGGGAAGCTTTTAAGATTTTAATACACGTAAAAATATGAGGAGAATCATTAAAGGGGAAGAATGTTAAGCGTGGAGAAGGTTTTGTACGTGAGGTAATATGAGGAAAGTATTCATTGGGAAGATTTTTATAAATGGGAAATAATTAAAAAAATTATTACAGGGAGTGCCGCATATGTATACTTTATATACAATAAATATTTGTATTTAATTAAATGAATTTTAAAATATCATTTCAGTGAAACGACATCTTGAAACCTGAATCATTATCTGATTTTTTTCTTAATATTTCAGACATTTGATACTAGTTAAAGAAAGTTCATCCACGTACCCATTGGAAAACACTAACGAAATCAAAAAATTCTGCTTACACCCATTTTAAACAAACGAAAGCAAAGATTTACTAACACGTCAATCATAAATCCAATCTGAATTTTTACCGAAATATCGGTGATTTACGTCGATTATTTCACGATCTGCTAAAATTTACGAAAACGTACGAACATTAAGAGTATTCTCATCTTAAAATATAAACTAGAGTTCTCAACAACCGTTATCCTTAGGGATTTTTTTAGTATTCATTTCGCTCGTACAAAGATGGATACAAAAATATTTCCTATTTATATGCAATTGTGTAACATACACAAAAGACACTTTTGCATTGGGTCCTAAAATTTGTTTTCTCTGTGCAGTCAACTCATAGAATTACAAACACCTTACTTTGTACGCTGATTACTAACGATCGCTTTCTGAATTATCATTTCATTATAAGGAGATTTTGCAATTAGTGTTCTTTGAGCTGATGATGTGATGGCAATCAGTGAACATCACTATGCGTGAATCTTGAGAAATTTATGTAATATTTAACGGTTTTGAACGCATTTTTTTGTCGCTGAAGAAATAAATCAATTGGGTTAAATGTCCGACTCACAAGCCGCAAGATAATACCGTAAAATTTACGCACAAGTAGAACATAAAGTACTTTAATTCTTAATTACAATAAATTGCATTATATAAATTAACCGTTTCAGGGACGTTAATTTTGTATAACAGGGACATGAATTGACTATAGCAGGGACTTACTTTGGCGGTATAAGGGACATAAATTGGCTATATCAGGGAAATAAATTTAGTACAACAGAGACATAAATTTAGTCCATCTGGCCTTCTTTGAAATCTACAAAATATTAATACTTCATGCTAGTTCTTCATTAATGTATAATATACCTTGGATTTCTAATCCTCACCATGTGTTCGATAACTTCTATTAATTCTAAATTAAACGTCCTTAATTTTCAAACTTTTTTGAATTTAATTTCATTCCTTCATAGCATAATACTATTTGAGCCAAAAATTACAATTTTTACCTGCATCGTCAGAGATAAATCGTAAGCAATTAGAAATGTTTTCTCTATTCTTAAAATAAATGTTATTGCTAAAAACTTTACTCTGTAGTCAAATTCTTTATTATTGTTTTAATAAATTTTATTTTCCACAACAGCATCCAAACTTTCAGTCGGAAAGAATCTTCACAACTTCTTAATCTTTTGAACAAATTTAATTCATATTCAACGACAACATTCAACATTCAAATTCGTAATTCAAGAAATTTGAAATTGCTCTCTGAACAGTTTTTGTACAAATTTATTTAGTTTCTTTTCCAGCTCGCTGCTGCTGGAGAATATTTTCCACGAAATAACTGAGTCAGCACTATGGCAGACTAGAACAAACGAAATCAAGCAACTCAAACAAAAAACAGCGTCTGGGCTGTTGAACAATATTTTGTATTCCAAACTTCCATGGCGCGCAACAAAAGACTTTGCTCAAGAGCAAGGAATAAATTAACTTATTTGTTACCGCTAGTATACTTCTCATTCGAAAGAATGCATTTCTGTACTCAAGAAAATTGTTTTTCTTGCATGGTTTTCGTGAAGCATCGCTTTCTAAGCTTAACTTCATACTTTAAAATACCCAGTAAATACCTGTACAAGAACATAAAGGAATTGGCGCAAAATTGTATGTAAAGTTTATGCTGGAATTTGCATCAATAATTTTTTCAATCAGGTTTCGAAATTTATGCTAGAAAAAACATCAATAACAATTTTAACTACGCAATTTGAACAACAAATCTGCACAATGTAACAGTATTTTTCGTTTGCAAGCATGGCGATACTAACTAATCCTATTAATCATTATTAATCATGTTAAGGTCCTTCATTATTTTACTTCTGCGCCTGAAAACATGAATCAAAGTACGAATATTTTCTCGCCAAACAACACCCGAGAGACGATGTCCGAATGCAAGCTGCTTAACATTCACAAAAAAATCCTAGTCTGCAGTACTTGCTTTGGTATCTGCAACCATAGGCCCTTGGCTGGAGCCGGCTTAGCATACCCCACTCATGACCCCCAAAAAACCAACCATTACCCCACACCCTCACCCATTACTCCCTCTCTATATCTTCAGAGCCCCATTCGGCCGGAGCTCCATGCCTTCAAACGACAGCAGCGTCTATTTGCCTGAGCCATGGCCGGCTCGCCTCCTCTCACTTTAGCACTTTGTACGTCTCCAGCACGTCTTGCATTTACTAAACGCAATTGTATAATTTCAAGCACGTCTTCTCCCTCCTAGTTTGGGTAAAGTCGTGTGTGTTCTCCCTGCTAGTTGGATTAGTATGTCTTCTCCATGTTAGATAAAGAAGTATGTATTTTCCCTCCAAGTTCGAGTAAGGTAGTGATCTCTGCTAGTTGGATTGGTATGTCTTCTCCATTTAGTTGAAGAAGTATGTCTTCTCCCTCCTAGTTCGAGTAAAGTAGTTTGTCTTCTCCTCGTTATTTGAAGTAGAATGTCTTCTCCCTACTACTGCAAGTAGAGTAGTGTGTATGTTTCCTATTATTTTGAATAGATTAGGATCTCTTCTCCATGTAAGTTGGAGTAAATAAATATGCCTTTTACTTGCTATTTGGGATAGAGTAGTATGACTTTTTTGTATAATCGTTCAATGCATGTTCGTCTTTTCTCTAGAACGATTTTCTAATCCCTTACCTAGCAGGCCTAAGTAGTCCAACTATTGTTTCACTTTTGGCGCTCTTATATTCGTCAGTCACAGTTCACATTTTTTGACTTTTGTTGCAAGGTTTCGGTCTTTCAAAGTATGACTTATACTCTTCAAACAGACAAATATTTTACACGTGTTAAGTTGTGGCAAACAACCCTCAAATATTTTAGGCTTCACTTTTTAACAAACTGCCTCTAAATGTACTAGACAAGGCGCGCACGATTACACATTTAATTTTTAAAACGTAACCTGCATTATTTTCTACTACTCGCTTGTATGATTTTTCACAACGAAATACATCACCTAACTTTGGCATTTATTTTCAATTTCTGGCTTTAATCCTCTATCTCCAGGTAATTAAGTAATACATACGTTCCTGTACTTCATTATTTATCACAGTATTTTAATATTCAGAAAGTTTATCATCATTATTATTAGACGAAACTACCTTTCTTCTTGGTTTAATTCCATCAATTTACTTTTCATAGTTTATTCTTCATTCAAAACTATTACGAAAACTTAAAAAAAATCGGCGGCGATTTTTTTAAACCTACAAAATAATCATAGAAAGAAATTCAACTGTAGTGGAATTTCAGGTGGAACAAACGTGCGTTCACTTTTTACTTCCGCTCTAGATAAGATTCTTCTCATTAACCACGAATTCTTTCAAGTAAAACTTCTTGACCTTTCCCCTACGTGCCCGAAAATTTAGGAACTTCTAGATTACACAACGTTTTATCCTTTACCTTGAACTGAAGACCTCTAAATGAAATCTAAACATAGTTGCTCGCATTTATAAAATAGTGTACAAAATCTTTTTAAATTGTAAGATTATAATTCTAGTAACGAAAGATGCTAATTTTCCTTAGATAGTAATGAGCCACAAAATAAATCTATATTTTATTTCGATGTGATTGTCCACAATCAGTGAGCAAAAAACTATTATGAAAAGCTAATTCATTGATACAAATCAAAAATACGAACCATAAAGTTCCTCATATGAACCCTGTCCTTACATTTATTTCCTTCGAACAATTTTCTCGCAGGCAGATTTCTCTTGAAAATGCGCATAACTTAAAGCATACTGGGGCCCTGATTTAGCGAGCGCCGGTCCTAATTGTGCGCCATGCACTCGTTATCATTTTTGTCGCAAGCGGGAGTGAACATTTGGAAATTTTTTCAAATTCTCTGCGAGAATTTCTGTTAATTAGACTGAGCTTGTTTGTCTGACGCAGGGGAGCCTCTCATCTATTTTCCACGATAATGCAAGTAAATGTGTAACTATGCATCCACAAATAACCGACGATGTTTCATACGGATCATGTTGTGTGTATGAATACACATA
Organism: Trinorchestia longiramus; assembly: GCA_006783055.1. Taxonomy (NCBI): domain Eukaryota; kingdom Metazoa; phylum Arthropoda; class Malacostraca; order Amphipoda; family Talitridae; genus Trinorchestia; species Trinorchestia longiramus. The sequence goes on from VCRD01001733.1 coordinate 85,495, forward strand.
TACCAACTGCTCATCATTTTTGCGACAAAGCTTGAGGTAGTTTAATGCTGAGGCGACGATAAAAATTAATTCACAATATCCAGAAAACAGTGGTTGGTTTTTCTTTAATGGCTCGTCAGTATCGAGTCGCCTTTAGTTTCAACACAAAACGAGTGTTAAAATGTGAGAATTAAAGCCACTTTGAAAGAATATTTTGTGAAATTGAGCCAAATTAATATCCATTTTTCTTTACGAAATTAAATGACGGAAAATAACAGTGTCGGAAGTATTTTTACTTAATTTAAATTCAAGATCTGTCTAGGTGGGGAAATTATATATGGTGAAAATTATGCTAATTATACTCGTTTTCTATTCGGATAAACGCCTGCCATATTCTTTTGGTATCCCGGCATTAATCCACTGGTCGGTAGGTAAGCACTGCAAATTATAAGAACAGAACAGCCGGAAATGTCAAATTCATTAAAATGTAGATACTCTCTTGCTGGTCTACCGCTAAATTCTAGATTTGTTTCATTTAATTGCTCGTAAATATTAATTACAAAGGAGTACACCGGATATACTTCGTTGACTAAAAATTAACATTTCACTCGTCTACTCAATTTATTTTTACCTCATACAATTGTGCATAATAATCCGTTTGCAATAATCAATGAATAAAAGTATTTTTCGACATGAAATGAAGCCATAAATTTCTAGGTACGAAACGAATGCAATATTTTTTGTCCCTTTCAAAACTAAGTACCAATTATCAATCCAACGCATATGTTTGACATATGTTGAGTACATATAGGTAAACAATAAATAGATTCGAACAGCATCTAAGATCCATAACGAAGAATTTTTTCATTCAATTATCCTCTATTTGTGAACTTCAAGTTGTAATTTCTCTCACACCCCTACCTCAATCTGATGACTTTTCCCTCTTCTATAATACCTACGTCTCACCAATTGTTTAGTTTTTTAATAATCTTTACATTCTTATCTAAAAGCTCAACATTTTGTCTTAGTCTACGTCATTATTTTAGCACCATTATTTAAGTGAAGAACGCAGACGTTTTGAAACCCAACGTCTGTTAATGAATCTCTCGCACGGACAACTTTGTAATCCGAGAAGCTGCAGGCGTTCCTCAAGGTTTTGTCTCGGGGCCCACAAATGAAAATGGAGTTAACATGTTAGGGTTCAAATGAGCATATCTCGAGGGCCCCATACGCAGCGAAGGGGCTAATTGACTGAGAGTGAAATGTATATCTTGCCTTTGCAAGGGGAGTACTGTACATCTCAGAGGAACTGATTGCGAAACATTTGTTAATCTAAATATCAAACTGTAGTAGATGTATACACTTTTGAGTAAATTACTAGATTATTATGTGTGTGTAAAGATAGCTTTGAGCTAAGAAAAGTTGATACTAGTCTTGAAATAAAGGAACTTTGCTGAAGGATAAATTCTTATGGTTAATGCATCGTTATAGGATACTAACTGAAAATAAATTTCGTACAAGCTTGATAAGAGCATATTATGTTAGACGTTAAATACCAAATTTAAGTTGTCAGCCGACATGTTTCAATTATTACCCTTTAAATACAAACAAGGGTCTAGATGGATTATAGTTTTCCTAAGTTTCTTATGTATTTGATTATTTAATTACACATTCACACGTAATTTCTGGAAATTTGAATTTCAATATTTATTTCTGTTTCCAATAGAATTCGATTTTAGGGGATTCGGAAATTTGATCAAGAAATCAATGAAAAATTATTAGTTGGCACAAATACTCAAAACTTTTAAGATTTCAAAGTCACTGAGAAAATTACACCGTTATTCATAAACTCATTTAAGAATAAAATGAGAAACCTACCTGAAGAAAATTTGACATTAATAGCTTACAGTTTTCATCGAAAAATTAAATGTATGTGCAATAGGCTTAATCTTTCATTATGTTATTGATTTTACTGTACTCTTTCCTGGAATTTTGCCTTTGAAAAACTATTTTTGCTTCCATACTTTGTTTCAATTAAAATTTAGCTGAAACTTAATACTGCTTAAATCTTACAGTTTATAAATATTTTATTCGTGAGGTATTAGAGGTTCATTAATTTTCGTTGAGGTTCATTATTTTTTTCAATAATATACCACAATTGACGTAAATCACCGTTAATTCAACAACAAAGCTAAACTGAGTCGCAATAATTAGTAATTCTGAATCTAAAAGTGTCATGTTTTTCTTATTTAAAACACACCTTAAGACATACCTGGAGTATAGATAAATTCTTGTGTATTTTAAGGAGTAAAGGAAAAAGGAAAGGTTGAATGTCACCGAATGTGTAAATGTCGCAGAAACTCGACGGTCAAAGAGCGCTGCGCTGTCTCAGCGAAGCATTTCTCCGCTCACTGCTTCCGTCCTTAAATAGAGTTGATTTCATCTAAATCCTACCCAAAAAATAATGTTTTTTACTTAGCAATAACCCGATTACGATTGCTTTTGTGTATTTCGATAGAGTCAACGAAAATTTATGTCGGTGTTGGAATTAAACTAAGTGGAGAAAAATATGAGCTAAAATTGATTAAATATTCAGTTCTATTGTGAGTTAGAAACTTGAGAAGCATCATGTAACTGGATAGTTAAAACCAAATAAGACTAGAACACATTTATAACTTAATGTATTTATGAAATACTAGCTTAAATTCATTTCCTTGCAGTTATGGAACAACGAAGGGACCCAAAATTTAGCTTCTGTGGCTGCAAAAATTATTTTCTTTTGAAATCAAGCAGTAGTTATATGATTTTCAAAGGATGCTCGCTACCACTAAGACACAACTTACATTGTGGTACAAAAGACTTCTAAATTGGAACAATGTCAACTCGTTCAATTTAGTGAACGTGGTCTGGCTTCGCATTTATTTCCCTAAGAGATGAAACTATGCGGAAAATATAAAGTAATCCAGTCTCGAATGCTGCCAAGAACTTCCTCACAATCATGCATGCAAAAAGACGATTTCTGGAAGTTATGCAGACATGGGAAGCGCATTTCTTGTGCAAGAGTAAAAATGAGGTTGGTTGTATCGAATGCTCTATTGTTTGTACAAATTTACCATCGTATGAAAAGTACAATAGATTTGAATTTTTACTATATCATTATCAATCATTGATTTCAACCTTAGTATTTTCGCTGTTTTGTATTCGTGAAAGATTGGTGCCTCAATCAAATCAAAATGAATTACTACGATTCAAGGATGGAAAATGTGTCTTGAATCGAGTTGATTTTCTGCACACGTGTAAGAACTTAATTGTACGTCTAATCAAAAAGGTCTGATAGGGTTTCAAAAACTTGTATTGGTATGCTCGTACATGACTGTGAAGGCTTTCATAAATCATTAGTTATCTAACTTTGTCATAAATTTACACCAAAAAGCTATGTACAATAAATTATATTTGAATTTAACGCAAAGTGAAAATTTAGCACACTCATATTTATAATGCAGAGTGTATGAGATTATAAACATAGAATGAATTTGTATTCATTGAAGTCGCACCTAATCGGTAGTTGTTTCGTTACATGTTAAATCAAGTACCCTAAAAAATGAAGAAATCCTGTTCGAAATGTTACTAATCAAAATACAAATAATATAAGTAATATTCTGTTTATAAATGAACTTTTCGACATGACTTTCAGTAATTGCACCACTACATTTCTTGCCTACTTTAAGTTTCTTAAAATAGGTTTAGATTAATTGTTTTGACTTTTTATTGTTCAAAAAATATCAAAATAAGTACTGAGTGAAATGAATAAAAAATAAATAAATCGAAATAAATACTGTATGTATATGTATCTTGATTTACTGAAATCTTAAATTCCATCAATTGAATATTAAGGATAAAAATAAAAACAATTTCGACAAGTGTTTGCGTGTGTTAGAGACAGTGGCTATGTTGTTAGTTTTTTCCTTAAGTTATAAAAATTATACAAAATAAGTTGAGAAGCATTAACATGTCCACTATCAAGATGATGTAATGAGGGTTAATTTTCAATCGCACTGAATATTTTACATATATTCGTGATAAATTCATTCATATAGCATAAATAAGGTACCGAACGATATGAAAACTTAATGAAACTCATTATGGAACAGCATTCAGGATGCTTATCAAATTTATTTCCCTCACAAACCGAACACAAGTCATTTATATAATTCTTTTTAGACAGGTGCAAAAAATATTGCTGCTCGGCCTGATGTAGTGCAAGGCGGAGGATAAATTTATCAAAAACAGGACTGCCCGCCTAAAACAGGATATATGGAGGATCTCATGCATGGATGCCTTGCTAGACAAACTCGTAGAATAGAATAGAATAAAGCAAAAAACGAACTGTTTATCCCATTGTTGGGGTGCTACCCAAGTCTCATACCGTCTAAAGTAATGCCATCAATACCAATTACGCTATAAGTAACTTTTTAAAGTAATATTACGACTAGGAATTAGGATATGAAATGATCTTCATAGTTCGCAAAAGAAAGAACTGCAGCATATTCATGATGGCAGTCTGAAATATTGAAATGATTTTCCCGAATCCTGTTCGAATCAAATCTGAATCCTGTTGGTTTTAAAAACATGTTAATACTTTTTTATATTTGTACTCAAATCCTGATTGTTGAGTCCACCCAGATAGCAATTGAACATTAGTCGCTTAAAAGGCCCAACCTGTGTTTATGGGTGCATGTGCTCATAACTTTGATTTTTATGACTTATTCATCTGTAACTACTTGTCGCAGTGCTTATAAACAATACCGTAAGCAATCAGGATTCTGTGTCTAGATAATTTTATGCCCAATTTTGTAATGTCAGTTAATTTTAGAGAAGAAATTCTAAGCTTGAATAGTTTCTGTGATTTCCTCAAGGTGTATTCGAAATTATTTCAACCTTGACACACGTAGAAAAATTTTAAACTTTGATCTTCATCAGCCGAATGTCAGGTCTATGAGGTACATCGGTTTCAAGTACTGAATAGCCTGACCATGTCCAGCTAGTTCAGACTGAGCTCCCGACAGTATGACCTTTTTTGAAAGGTTAAAATTCCTTAAGAGTTTAAGAAGATTGACGTGCGAGCTCCAAGAGCCTTTGAAGGGCAAGTCAACGAACTGATTAGAACTGGCGAATGTTAGTTTAGTTAGCGCTGTGGCAGGACGCGGAGAACAGAGCTTCGACTGTCCGTGGCCTCCCTTTGGTAGGCATAGTTCCGTCTCAGAACAGCAGATAGCAACACTGTCTCAGCCTTATGTTGGCTCAAGAGGCCACGCTTTCTATTGGTTGACGCGACCACATGCCGACAGAGCGGTTGCCAAGAACCGCCAGTACAGTGCCAGGAGTCGGTGGCACGGAGTTTTAGAGGCACTGCTCTTATTAGTATCTTCTGCTTCTCTTTTTACTCCATTCTCATTTAGAAAAAGACGAGAGCGGGAGCTGGAACAGCTGAATATTCTGAGAGCTTCACACATGCGCTAATTAAGCCTTCTGATGATGACAAATCTAATTGAGTTTGCATACTCCAAGCCTGATTAACATTCATTGCACACCAAAGCATGAAGAAATGCAAATTATTTATAGGTACTTCACTCGGGTCTAAATTTGCGGCAAATTGTACCTTTCAGAATATCTCTGGTAGGCTCAAATTTTTAAAATACGACGTTTGTCACGTATATACAATTTTTAACGTGAAGATTTGCTTTCATTTATCTTTAGTCAATTTTAATATATTCTAAACCAAGATTCACTCAGCAATCTAATTAAAGTGCGTGATATTTAACTAAAATGATAAGTTCAGTGGATAAGCATAAACAAATCCTTTCAGACTGTAACCCCGCGTTGGAAGAAAGGGAGCACTAGTAGGGTGGAGAGTTTGGTAAGTTATCAAAACCTTTACAATTTTTTCTGTGAAATATCTCATGACTTCATTTGAAATTGCTTTCAACGAAAAGAATTTTTTAGGATTTTGCGATCTCAGTGTGTGATAAAGAAATTTTGAACTTGTTTAGTCGTTAATCAGTTGTAAATAATACAAATATACATATGTACTTACCATAAGAATCTGAAATCCCATCATGGAAGAAAAAATACACATTCATTGTATTAATAATTAAATGAATTAAACTTTATTATTCAGTTTCATTCATCATACACGCACACCTTTCTAATTCATACATACTTCCTTTAAAAAATGCAATTTATGCACTTGACACGTCGACATTAAAATCTTAGTCAGTTTCTACAAGGTTTCCGTCAGTAAAAAGTACACTATTTATACTTCTGTTTAATCTATACAGTCTTTATTCTTTAGATAATTGGAGTTCAAAATGAGTTCTTGTGGAGCACGGATTGCGTGTCTTCACTAATTTGCCGGTTAGTTGGTGGCGCATGCATGGCTGCGTTAGACGTCACCACAATGTAAAGTTTGGTGTTGCTCTCACAAACGGTTTATGCTTTGACTTCCTAGAAAGTTTCGTTACTGAATTTTTCTGAAGCCGTTGTGTTTATTATTTCAAGTCAACCTTCAAACCTTCAATCATAACATTCTCCCTAATATTTTTGCATCGCTGTCTTTTCCTTCAGACTTATCTTCTTCATCTTATTACATACGGAAGCGTAAAATATGCATCAGCTTACTTTAAATGCTAACATATTTTAAGGAATTTATTTTCTAAGCGAAATTTCTTCTTCATTTTAATTAGAGACTATAAATCAAGCGGAGTTATTAACTACTTGTAGAGTTAAAGTATGATAGAATCAGTACGTTGGAAATGATGCTGCATAGCATGAACGCGAAAAATTAATTGGTAAACTTTTTTTAAATTGCACAAAAGCGTCTGAGTAAATCATTATCAAATTCGTTTGTCGCGTCGCATTCTTCTAATTTTCATCTTCATATTTAAATAAGTCTAAAGGGAATACATAACATGAAATTGAAGTTAACGCTTCACGATATGAACAACAAATAAGGTTTTCATGCTTGTACTATCTCAATGACAACAATTTCAGGCTAATAACATGTCTTTGCCTGATGAAAAATACTTGTTTTTGCTTTAATGAATCACTTTTTGAGTGCCAAAAGCTCATTTTCTTCTAATGTTTACCAGACCAGGAGACAAAACCTGCCTTCTTGCAAGCGAGACTATCGATTTCAGATGATATCAGTGATAGCGTTGCATGCCGGGACATATCGCTAAGCAGCATGAAACCGCGCACTAAACAGTCCAAACTGTTCCTGTCTACGTCATTATACGTTCTAGCATACAATGTAAGAGAGTAAAATGAGAATCCGTAGAATCTTCCAAATTCTTGATGATGGAAGACAAACTACTAATGAGTGCCACGTTGCATGGCCGATAGAAGCCCAAGGAGGGTCTCAAGAACATGAACGTTCAAGGAGATGTTCAGCCATTTTAATCAAGCCTTGTTCGCCATTTCCCAAGGTCTATACTGAAGTCTTTGTTCTCCTTTTCTAAGGATATACATTCTAGTCTTTGCTACCTTCTGCCTAATGATGAATACCTAGAAATGACGCTTAACGGTATTTTGTGTCTTCTCTGCAGATGCGGAGGAGGTCTTCAATTTCGCCCACAGTCAGCCAGCCAATGCTGCCAACAATTTAGCTGCTGGCTCCGAGGTTTCTCAGTTGGTGGCCATGCAAAACTTGATGCCTAAGTCCACCGGCTGTATAAGAACTGGTTACCTATGGACTGGTTCGACAAGTTGGACGCTCCTCAAGTCAAGCCGCATACGAATATCCCCAGAAAGGCTTGCTTTTTGCAGCAACTGCTCTGTGTGCAGGGAGGATTTGACAACAGAAAGATCCCTCGTTGATTTTCAGACTAGGAATTGCTCCTCTCCCCGGCAGCATTTGATGATGAAACTCCCTTCTTTCTCTTCCCAGAATTTCTCCGGACATTGCTTTTTCTCGACGCAGTCATCAAGAGGAAGATGGATGTAGAGTTTTGAAGTATGCAGGTACGTTTTACTAAATATTCAGGTTTTTGCTTACAACGCTGGGGCGTATGCATGAGCACCCAAATTTCTACTCTACAGAATGCGTTTGGTATTTTATTATAGAATAAATTCGGCATGGAAAATTTAAGGACAAATGAAGATTAGAGAGGAAAATACTGAAGCTAGGCTATAATCTTTCTGTTTATTTGAAATTATTCAACAATATAGCATATCGTGCAGTTTTGATAATTAATTTTTGTTTTACTTTCACACTTTGAATGAAAAATTAAATTGGTGAAGGAAACATGCGATTTATTTCTAATTTTAAGTATTCCAGTGGATTTCAAAATTCATACCTGAGTCCCGTTAAATTTGAAGTTTTGCAAGAACTCCTGATATTCATGAGTAATTATTTCTTACACTCGGTTATGGTGAGCAACAAGAAATGACTCGGCTCATTTTTCTTACTTAATAATATCATAATAACAAGTCATTATCTTTTATGAATCGTCGACTATATTCCAATTTTTTTTTAGATTTGAATACAAACTCCCACGACCTTAAATCCAATACGGCGTACCCATAAATGCGCTACGATTTATTTTTTAAGTTTTATGTAATGAAATGTTTGTTTTAAACTCCTCTTCATCGACGAAGAAGTTTTAAATCTAACAATTTGCGTAAAAGAATTGTAAGCACTAAAAAGTTTGCCTGAAAATTTGTCCTTGATGAATATATTTCAGCACTCCTGTTATGAAACTCATTCTAAGTTTTGTTTAAATAAAAAGAATTAGATTCATCAATAATTCCTAAATTTTTACAGATTCCTATTCTGTAAGTTCAATTACTTAAATCATACACATTAGGTCTTTTTATTCGGGGAAAAATTTATTCAGATTTTCATTCAAGAGTATGTGTACTTTTTGGCATATGAACTCGTAATGCTTTTACATTTTCTAAAATATTTTTTTTGGTTCAGAATATGTATTGAATTAACTTAAATTTCAATAAATTCCTTATTGTGACTCTACAAACATTGTAATTCCTTAATTTGTTACTCACATGTACAATAAAGTACAAATCTTTTAAATGATCAGAACACAATTAATTGGTTTTTCAAGGTTCATATCCCAATCATCATTTTAGAAAAAATATCCAACTCTCATAATACAAATATTTTTTTAAATATATCATTGAATCGCCCGATTTTCACTTAACAGATAAACTCCTAATTATTTTACAGGGAATATCCTAATTATCATTTTACATATGATCTTCCAATTATAATTTTACAAAATATATTCCAATGATAATTTTGTAGACTATCTCCCAAATAATACATGTACACTTTACGAATGAGAAGTCAATGTTTTTTCCAGGAAGTTTATGCATTATTATTAATTTAAACTTGTTATTCGATTATTGTTCTATATACGTCTCTGTGAACGTTTCCAAAACACATTTCTTTTATTGTATTTCTTCTTCGCTATTTTTCCAGCAGAGTAAATACTCTTGCTTGTTTTGGCTGTGTACTTGTAATCTAAAAACGTCTTTACACAACACACAGCTCATGCCACACAAAGCTCCCTTTGATGGGGAAACCACACAAACACAAGAGTCCGCATCGCTGTGTGTATACAGACGCTCTGCGCACACAGTCGTCTGATGTGTACGTACTGTGTACGCTCGTTTCATGTGTACGTACTGTGTACACTCGTATCATGTGTACGTACTGTGTACACTCGTTTCATGTCTACGTACTGTGTACACTCGTATCATGTGTACGTGCTGTGTACACTCGTATCATGTGTACGTACTGTGTACACTCGTTCCAAGTCTACGTACTGCGTACAATCCTCTTACAAATTTATAAATTAGAATTGTAAGAATAAAAAGAAGTACTGCCATCTCTAAAAACTGAAATGGTTAGTAAATAAAACTTTTACACAAATTTTTGCTGTCTCTGAAAACCAATACAACTGTGCATAAAAATCATATCCCAAGTATCGACAGAACATTTATACGGTTAATGATCATTTGATTATCACACTCTGTATGTATGTGATACACCGCATTATATGTATGTCCACGTTCATTCTGTATATCACAAGCCTGAGTGTGACAGAGATGTGTAGATAGCGTGTACAGAGACGTGTATGAGGCGTGTACAGACAGACGTCTAAGTAGCGTGTTCAGACAGAAACGTGTAGGTAGCGTGTACAGACAGAGACGTGTAGGTAGCGTGTTCGGACGGAGACGTGTAGGTAGCGTGTTTAGACAGAGACGTGTAGGTAGCGTGTTCAGACAGAGACGTGTAGGTAGCGTGTTCAGACAGAGACGTGTAGGTAGCGTGTACAAGGCTCGTAAGAGTCTGCATAGTCTACGCTTAAAAGAGCCAGCGTTCACTCGACGAAATAGACCCTACCTTCACTACCATATTCACCCTAATATTAGTATACCTGTGTATAAAAGTCAGCGTTCATTTCACGTATTTTTAGTTCACTTCAGTTGAAATTTGTATGCCACAATTCGAAGGCTAATGCCTGTTCACACTCAATATTCCACGTATTAAAGTTCATATGTGTCAAGAATTTTGTGTCACAATTGGAAGGCTAATGCATGTTTACGCTCAATATTAAACGTATTAAAGTTTATATGTGTCAAGAATTTTGTGCCATTGTTCGAAGGCAAATATTTGTTCACACTCCATAAACGTATGAAAATACTAGCACACTGCAGAAACTTTTGTTTCCTAAGCTACAATTAATCTAGCTAGGTTTTTACGGGTAAAAGGAAAAATTGAGACGATGAGCTTTCGTGAAATTCGTCTGACCTCAAACCAAGACACGCAATAACATTGCAAGCTTTTGTAAGCTGTTGGACTGTTAAATCTGAGTTTATTTATCATTGTCTGGTCTGCTAAACTGAAGGCGTAACAAAGAAACCTGCTCTTTATACATCAGTCAGTTGCTGGGCTTCATAAAGGAATAGACGAGTTAGCGTTGTCAAGAAATTGAATAATGCTTAGGATTTTTTTACGTTGTATGAAGGAATATTAAAATTAGCGTCATCCAGAGTTGAATAATGTTTATTATTTCTCTGTGTTTTATGAAGAAGTATAGGACTCAGCGTAATGCAGAATTGAATAATGGTTTGGATTTTTTACGTTGTTTGAAGGAATATTAGAATTACGTCATCCAAAGTTGAATATTGTTTATTATTTCTCTGTGTTTTATGAAAGAGTATAGGAACCAGCGTTATGAAGAATTGAATAATACTTAGGATTTACTGTGTTTTGTAGATGAATTTAAAAGTTAGCGTTGCCCTAGAATTGAATAATGCTTGAGATTTTGTGAAGAAATAGAAAAATCAGTGTCGTGCTGAAATTTATTGGTGCTGAAAATTCTTCGCATCGTTGCTATACTCTATGATGAAAAAATGAACATTATATTGTAAATAAATAATGTTCTGGTTTCTATACACCTGCTGTCACACTTTATAAATAACAGTTAGAATTAATGATTTACGGTGACTCAAAAATTTAGGATACATTGTCAGAAATTAAATTTTTGCACCGATTTCATTTACATGTCTATTCGACTTATATTTTAAGGCATTTCAATTTTAAAAAAAGTTTATTTTAATAATTTTAAAATATTTTACATACACTTGAGAAAAGCAGTTTATTAATCAAAATGATTATGGAATATTGATACTAGCATAGTATTTATTTCCATATGCATGTTTCACTTTACTTCAAATAAGATATTATTGTCTATAATTGTAGACCCATATAATTCCATTGTAAAATATAGAAGTTTTGTACCCTGCTGCCCTATTTATAGATTGCAAGGTACAAACAAGCCGACTGTGGTTCTTTCTTGTGAGGAGACACCATGAATGAAATAAAGTTTGTATCTGAGCCAAGTCTGCGTCTGCGTAAAATATTTTCATGCAATAAAACTCGGCACCTTTGTACTTGACTACTCTACCTTGCAAGTGCATGCAAGAAAACTGCAATGCTTTACCTCACTTGTTTAGTTGAAGTTGAAGAGAGTCTGAATCTGAACCCTGTCAAGGTATAAACAAAGTGCAGATCTTCTAACTGAACTACTTCTACGCTTGCGAGTGAAGGCATGTACACCAATTCCCTTTTCTTTCTGCTCAGATAGAACTTATCTCTTTTTATCTCCTCTTGTATAAATAAGTCAAAGGAAGTTTGAACCCAAACCCCGTCCAGGCATCACCAAAACACAGATCTTTCGGGCCTAATCGTACTATTTCTACGCCGGCGAGTTCATGCAAACAGATTGTAATTCTCTCCTGTTGTTAAAGGGAGTTTGAATCCAAACCGCTTGAAGACATCAACAACATACACATCCTCTGTGCCTGACTGAACTATTTCTACTCTTGTGATTGCAGGCTGGCAGGCAGAAAGGCGAACGCCAAAGACTTCAAAGGGCAGCAGCAGCGGCAGCTTCTAAACATTGGCCCACAACATCAACAGACTGGGGCGCTGGCCCACAACATCAACAGACCGGGCCCTGCCCCACAACGTCAACAGACCGGGCCCTGCCCCACAACATCAACAGACTGGGCCCTAGCCCACACAAGCCGTCGTGGGGCCCATAGCCAGGTCTCATTTTTTGTTTATTGTGCATTGTTCACCTAAAATAATCGTTATATTGAACACAGGTATCACTTTTAGCATAATTTCTCCATGCATTGGTTGATCGCTTTATGAAGTTCCCAAGCATTTCATTTCCTTGATAAGTAATTTCGACGACATGAATATTCTATACATTGGTTGAGTTTGATTTTAATTGTTTACTATAATTTATCATATTGCGATGTGACAGCGAGCTTGTGTGAATTATTGGTTAGTTATTTAACAAATTATTCGCTTGATTTTTTTTCTGTTAAAAATTAGGGCAGATTTAACTGTCAACTCTTGGCCCAAAACCGTATGCCCAATATGTTGGACATTTAAGGCTCCAAGCGAAACCATTGATTTATGTATGAAATTCCCCCCCCCCATCAAAAAAATCAGGTAATTTTAAAATC
>VCRD01001733.1:107423-117748 GCA_006783055.1 Trinorchestia longiramus
AGCAGCAGCGGCAGCTTCTAAACACTGGCCCACAACATCAACAGACTGGGGCGCTGGCCCACAACATCAACAGACCGGGCCCTGCCCCACAACGTCAACAGACCGGGCCCTGCCCCACAACGTCAACAGACCGGGCCCTGCCCCACAACATCAACAGAATGGGACCTAGCCCACACAAGCCGTCGTGAGGCCCATAGCCAGGCATCATTTTTCGTTTATTGTGCATTCTTCACCTAAAATAATCGTTATATTGAACACAGGTATCACTTTTAGCACAATTTCTCCATGCATTGGTTGATCGCTTTATGAAGTTCCCATGCACTTCATTTCCTTGATTAGCAATTTCGACGACATGAATATTCTATACATTGGTTGAGGTTGATTTTAATTGTTTACTATAATTTATCATATTGCGATGTGACAGCGAGTTGTGTGAATTATTAGTTATTTAACAAATTATTCGCTTGAGTTTTTTTCTGTTAAAAATTAGGGCAGATTTAACTCCTAACTCGTGGCCCAAAACCGTATGCCCAATATGTTGGACATTAAGGCTCCAAGCGAAACTATTGATTTATGTATGAAATTCCCCTCCCATCCTAAAATCAGGTAATTTTAAAATATGTCTCATATATTGAGTATATGGCTGAAGGCATTATATGATTGGATATTTTACTGAAAACGTCATGTGATTGGACGTATGACTCACGGCGTCAAATGATTGGACATGTTACTAAAGGGGTCTTGTGATTGGACATATGACTGAAAGGAATATATGATTGGACATATGACTCAAAGGGTTATGTGATTGGACATATCAATAAAAGGGTTATACGTATGATTGGACATATGACTAAAAGGGTTATACGTATGATTGGACATATGACTAAAAGGGTTATACGTATGATTGGACATATGACTAAAAGGGTTATACGTATGATTGGACATATGACTAAAAGGGTTATACGTATGATTGGACATATGACTAAAAGGGTTATACGTATGATTGGAAATATGACTAAAAGGGTTATACGTATGATTGGACATATGACTAAAAGGTTTATATGATTGGACACATGACAAAAAGGTTTATATGATTGGACATATGATTGAAGAGATCACGACGTCTATTTCCTGATCGAGCGTACAGCAGCTACTACAACTAGAGAATATAACCATTGCACCAAGCCTGTCGGATCTATTTTCCAAAATCTACCTATCAATAAAGCAATATATTAAAATTGTCAGCGAAAAGTTACAGCTAGTGCTTTCTTAATCTTTCCCATGATTGTTAATGTTACTTAAAACATTTTTTTAATGTTGTATAGCTGTGTATATTATTTTGCACTTTATAGACTGCAATTGAATCGTCGAAAAATGTCAAATATTTTCCATTTTGAACTTACAGAACGTTGTATATTTTCTCATAAAGCTCTAATTCATACTGAAAATCACTGACTGTTTTTGAAGTCTACTTCATAGATAAAATGAAGCAATAACATGAATGCGTTTCATTATCCTGAACTCTATTGTAATCTATATTAAGTCAAATCCTCACTTTTTATCATCAGAAGAAAAATTCTCCAATCAGTGTCTTGGTGTAAACACGTTCTGTCGCTCTGCTGACTGATAAACTTATCAGTAAAGAATGCTCCACAAGTCTGAGCCGGTGAAAGCCTCCATCTAGAGTTTGTATAAGCACTGATACATGCGTCTATATGTGTACATAATGTGTATGTATCTCTAGAAATATTTAGTGGATGTGTGGTGTTATCGAAAATATTTATTAGTGTTCGGGTTTTGTATAGTGAATTCAATAGTAGTGATATCTGCTTCGTAATGTGAGTTCAACATTAAAAGATTCTTATAAAACGAGTCTGAAGACAAGAACACTGTCTTCAGAAAAAGTTAACGTCACTTGCATTGTATAAAGTTCAGCAGTTTTTTCAAAAAGTGCTATGTATGGAGACCACCTCTTCTGATCGTGCTGCCTGAATAGTTGATAGAATTTAATACACTACGATTATTTGCTACCGAAAACAATCTTGTTTATTGTTATCATAAGATAAAGAAAAACTTGTTGTATAAATCACTATTCATCATCCCTGTAAAAGATTGGAATGGAAATTTAATTCAACAGAAGCAAGTAATCGTTGAATATCACTATTTGAGTCAGGCACATAATTAAAATGTATCATTAACAGTAAAATAAAACGTGTACGAGTTAGAGTGATTAGACTAATGAGCATCTTCATACGTGCCCATTGGAAAATGCAAAAAAAAATTGAAATATTTGACCAGGATGAGAAAAGTTATTTGATGTTCATGAGTGAAGTTCTTGAAGTAACTTTAGAATTGCTCCAATACTCCTTATTTATTGAGTTAAATCTATGATAATCAATTCTTAAAAGCCAATAGGCAGGAATGAAGTGCCAGTACAACATTAATTAATTGATATCTCCTGCTCTATTCTTTGTAGATTTAAAAGTACTAAATCGTTTTCTATTCCCCACTGCGTTTTCTATTCAACTAATTGTAGCGGACGAATTATTTGTATAGGAAAATAATTGAAGTGTATGAAAGAAGGGATAAAATAGTACAAGGATCTTATTTCAAAAGTATAACAAATACAACAATTTTATTCATTCAAAATATTATTACCTAAATTTTACAGGCACCATAAATTTCACTTATGTTGTCTTCGAATTGTTCAGTTCGTAATCATTTATATACAATCATTCAGTCAATTAATAATAGTACACGCATATAATGATATTTGTAAAATGCTTGTAATTTATTCGTATTTCAAATTGATTCAAACAATTTTATGATGTAATAAACGATTTAAAACTGAATATTTATTTTCACGTATTATTAAAATACAATCAAAAACATTTTTCTCTATTTTCGTCTATTATTTTTTTCGTCTGATTTCTTTATGAAAATCAACATTCTGTCCCACTTGCAGGTTATTTAATATGAGCATTATAGGAACATTAATGTTGATTTTTATTTATAACAGCAAGTATTTATTTAAACTAAAAAATTTGTAGTGATTGGTCATATCTGGTTAAAATGAGTGTATAATAAAAGATGTAATTAATCAAAATTGAAAAAAATATGTACATTACGATTTTGCTAAATCTACGGAGAGTGAAACCAGAATTTAATTTACTTTCGGATTATAATTTTTGCTAATAAAACTTTTTTAAAAACTTAGCGAAGTTAAGAATAGAATGAGGCTATAGGAACGAACCTTCTGGCCTATTCTTGGGTCGGATAATTACTTCGATAATTATTCGGTTGTTTACCCAAGTCCCATGCTGTATTTTTAGCCGCGTCAACCATGTCGGCAGCGGGATTCGAACCCGGGTCTTTCCATTAAGTATCATTCAACTATTAGGGGTTATTGCTAGTTTCTGTATCTCAAAAAAAATCAAAACTTATTCAAAAAAGGTTGGAAATTAACCCATTTACGCCGAGAATAGGAAATGTATTCAGATTTGTTATAACTTTCAATAAAGGGTAAAATGGATGTAAAAGAAACAAAAATGACATCCATTTAGTTGTATAAAATATAATTTTTGAAATATGAGGCGTGATCATATGGACACGCTCGGCACGAGAGGGTACAAAAACTGTGAGGGTACAAAAACAACTGTGTTCATATGAACACACTCGGCGTAAATGGGTTAATATCATTCCTTACCAAATTTTACATGCAGTCTTCTGGTCACTGAACACGTTTTGCACAAACATAATATAACTAATAATATTATTATTTAGGTATGAAGCCTTTATTTTTTATTTAGGATTCTAATCTTATTATTCCTATTCATTATTCACTATCCTTTTTTACTGGAAAAGAATGTTTACTAAATCTATATGACTTCAAGCAAACTAAAGTTGTAACGCACTAACGCAGTAAACGTATTCAATGGATATTTTAATTCCTTTTCAATCGGTGCATCATTATTGTTCAAATATTCAACTTCTCATACAACACACTTTCAGACCACTTACACGTCTCACACATCATTCATACACCTTACTTCACTCACATACCAAACTATATACGCACAAATACTTAACTCACCGTACAACACTCAAAAGTTGCTCCCTATATATACATCTATTATCAACGATAATACTATGCATTAATTATTGTCCATGATATAAATGCTCACTATACACTATTCTACAATAGCTACACATCATTTCACTTTCACGCCTTAGAGCACTACTAACATTCTTACACTTCATTTATACACACGCGCTATTCCACCTACACTCCACGTACACCATTCCTTCACCACAGTTCACTCACACACATACTGTGTTTAACGCACAGCTTTCATACAGAGCACTTCTCCCCTCCACTTCTCCAGCCCTTTTACTCCCACTTTACCCTTTCTCTAACCCTTATTCTCTTCCATCTTCCCTCCACTTCCCCCTTCCTCCCTTTCCCTAACCTTCATAATCCTCCCTAATTCCCCACACACCTCCTCCATCCTCCATTTTCCTTGCCCTCACACTCTTCTAACTCCCCTGCCTTCTTTTCCCCAACCCTCATACTCCCCAAACTTCCCCTACACTTTCCCAACCCTGATATTCGGCTATCTCTCTCCACTCCCCTCCCTTCTTTACCATTCCCTCCTACGTCCTTATTTTCCCCATACTTCCCTTCTTCCCTCCTTCCTCCTTTCCCCAACCTCCTCACTTCCCCCCTTCGACACAAAGACCCTTCTGTACTAGCATTAATGGTGCGTCAGCGACGGGGACACAGCAGCTGTCGAAACCACGTCTGTATTTACTCCCCCCGACATGGCTATAAAAGAAACCAATTTTCCTAAGGCTGTGTGTATTCATATTTCACCTGAACTGTTCAAATGCTACAGGTTGCCTACGCTGGGTTTCAATTAAATGAAGCTAGGAACATTATATGTATGCGTTGAAGAACTGTACGTCAAAGTAAGAACATAATTCGGTATCTTCGTAACTAAGAGTATAAATTTTTCAACAATAACAAGATTTTTGGAACATTTCTGCCATTGAATGAATCATCATTAGTAATAACATGATCATGACCTTACAGACTACATGGAAAAGATTGATACAGAGGGAAAATCTAGAGTATGTATTTAGGATACCGCCTAGAGTAGCTTAGTAAGTATCCTAGATACCAACGATACTAACACTCGAAGCTGAGTAGTCGTAACAAACTCAATAGTTCAAACCTTTAGCACTTGAAATATGTATGTGTCAAACGTGCATACCTCTCCTTTAGTCCCTTTCTGTTTCACCTCCTCTCCTTCCAGGATAATAGGTGAAAAGACTAGGATAAGGGGGAGGAGTGTACAGTATGAAAGCTGTACGAGTATGTCATTGTGTGTCAAACTCTCCCTTGCATATTACTGCTTGTACCGATCCACCAACCAATCAGTCGCACATACATGAAAATGGTCAACACAAATTTAAAAAATTCATCACGTATTTTAGCAGGTATCAAATGTACCTATCATCATGTCAGTCTTCATAAATCCGTTGTAAAATACAGAACTTCCTGTTCTTCTCACTGTATCTCAATCTCACGCCGTCCAATGCCAGTGCTGTCTCTAGTGTGCCAAATCCCTTTCAAAATTCCTATAATACTGCCAATTAAAACGTGTAGAAGCTGATCAGTCACGTTACTGCAACTAATATAAATCATCTTTCGAGTCAAGGACGTAGTGAAACATAAGAATACGTGATGATACGTGACGATAACTTGAAAATATGATAATAAATAAATAATACAGGTCGAGAGATTTTAGATAATATCAAATATATTGCATGTGAAAAAATATTTAAGAAATCAAAATCTGAAATAGGAAATACGCATTCATGTTTCACAGTCGAGTGAAGGAAACGCTGCATACGCAATGACATAATAAATTCCATAATAAATCAACGAATTTCCAGTATTTTACGGCCGTAATAAAGGATCACAATATTAGTCTAAATTAACAAACAGGTCTCAAATTTCTGTGCCGCAAAATGGAAGGTTTGTACTGGCTGCACCAGCTGCACCAGGTGTACCAGGTGCAGCAGCTGCAGCAGGTGTACCAGGTGCAGCAGCTGCAGCAGGTGTACCAGGTGCAGCAGGTGCACCAGGTGTACCAGGTGCAGCAGCTGCACCAGGTGGTCTCCGGACACCTGGGAAAACCTGTTCTTGGCCTTCAGGTTTCTTCGTCGAGAAGTTTTACGAAGGTTGAACAACGAAAGTTCTCCAAAAATTTATCAACCAGTGTAAACAATCAATGAGGATGAAAACGCTCTGAGATGATACGTTACGCAAATTTCGTTTTTAATTAATTATTGGATCTAAATTTTTTAGAAGGATAAGATAAAGAATCTATAAACTCGTTATTGAGAAAAACAATAGAGAACTTCAATTTTTAGGTCCACGTATTCGTTCGAAAAGATGTGTGATGTTCTAAAATATGAAAAAAATGAAAAACTAATAAATGGAATGTGGTGTTTAGTTCAGGAATCAAAATATCTCTTTGATAGTTAAAAACATAGTCAATTAAAAACAGACGACAAACAACATTTATTTTTCAGCCCTCTTTATTTACCTATACATTAGAAACTCCGAAATGATTCAGAAAATAATCTTCGCGTAACTTCATGAAATTGCTATCTTATCTGTTTCATTTTCAGTACAACTGCAAGAATTTCAATTTTTGATTTCAGAATAAAAATAAAATAAATTTTACAGCAATATAATTCATACGAAGTATATTATACATTGTATATAGTACCATATAATGGTAACATACAATAAATCGTTTATAAGAACCGTGTAATGATCGATATAAATACCGTACGAGGATTGAGACACCTACAGATTTCTACCTATAAGAGACCTTAAAATACGGCGTGCATCGCAAATTAACGGTCCCTACCAAGAAAACTGAGATGCACGCGCTGCAATTCTACTGGACATTTTGATCAAAATTGCCCCAGCATTGATCCACTGGACACGTAAATGTCTGGAAACTAATGCCTAACTCTTTGAAAATCTCTTCTAATTCTTGATACCAAAAGGAAATTTTTGATTGATATTGTAATGCCTGAATAAATTACGTAATCAAATATATATGCATGCTTTTATTACCCTGAAGTGTGCATACACTGTTTTTGCCGGTCCATATATGGGACTAAATATCCCAACATTGCGATTTTAAAAATATTTAGGTGGTATGTAATAAGAAGAAGACTCTAAGTTCCATTGGTGACCTGTCACCTACATGACAGTAACTTTAATTCAGCGCACACGTCGCTTCAGTCTGAATGCACGTCATGGATCCGCAGTTTTACTGCCCAATTACGGGCTCTTATACAACGCAATCATAATCTTCAGTTGAAAAGCTCGCAAGTTTTGAAGGTTAGGGTGGAAAATGCGACAGAGCAGTGAAATTAAAAAGGAATAAAAATGTGGGAATCGAAATCCAAGGGTGGGAATAAAAATGGAAATAGAAAGGGAGAAAGGGAAGGGTGGAAACTGGAATGGAAGTAGACGGTGGAAATCTCTAATGCAATGATAGGCTTGACTCAGAAAGCATAGACAGTTTGGAAGGTGAAGTTTAAATGATAATAGAAGGATGGAAATGGAAATAAAAGATAAGAAACTCGAATACGTTGAATATTTTCAGTTAAGCTGTTCGACTGAATTAAAGAATTGAAAACTCAAATAGATTTCATGAATACCACGACCAATGTGGTCTTATGCAAGTTTATAGCTACTTCAAAGGCTTATTTTAAATCTTGCCCAATAGTAAGAAAATGATATTGATTCACTGTGTATTGTCTATAAAGATCTTGATGGAACAAATATTTTTTCTAGATATTAGCTTCTTGAAGACTTTAGATTAAATATTAGTGAAAACCGCCAATAGTCAACTAATTTATACCCTTTATACTTCATCACTAGTCTAGGACTCTAGTACACTTATGTAGGTTAGTTATTTCTTAAATTTTCAACAATCAATAATATATTTATTTATTTTAAATTGTTATCAGCATATTCATGTTGATTGATGATTGTTAAATCAACATGTTTATAGGGATTAAATTCTGTTAAAAAACAATCATTTTTAACTGACCTAGGTTTCTGGTTCAACAAGTTCCTTAAAAGAAGAGTGAATTGTAATAGTTTCAGATGTCACTTACTAACAATACTACACTAAGCAATATCTTACACTTGAACTAAGAGAGGCAAGGAAGTTTAACTGGTGATGCTCATGCACGTACAACTCACATGAATATTTTAATAGCAGCATCAAGTAAGATGCGTGTTAAACTGTATGACAACTCGGAACTAGAGTAAAGGTACGTACCAATGTAGACTAGAATATTTCTGCCTTGAAAATTTGGATGCCAAAATTAACGAACCAATTTCTCAAATCTTGGCCTAGATACAGAAAAGAATGATTTGCATTATAACCAAAAAATAAAAACAGTATGCTTTACAAACAGATATAAAATGAAATTGTAAATTTTAAACAAGTTTTGATAGAACATGTCCTCGTTGTTCTGTTCGTGGATTATTTTCTTCATAACAAAAATCTTTTTTTTAGTTTACCTGTTTAATGTTTCATTTGCTTTTCATACAGTACAACAACTATACCTTATCACTAAGAAAGTCCCGTTTTACAAAACAATACCATCCTGTCTTACAGTTCATCAAATTGATATAAATACCCAACATGAGCCATGTTATTTTCTGACGAATTGCTAAGAATCAATCGTCATGCTGCAGTCTTTTGCTTCCTGTTTTACTACCCATCCAGTTGGTATAAAAACCCATTTCTAAAGAAGTTACTTTCCGATGAATTACAATGAATCTACAGGAACACTGCACTCTTTCACTTCCCGTTTTAGTGTCCATCATATTGGTACAAATACCCTATTCTAATGATGTTACTTTTCGATGAAATGCGAAGAGTCTACTGTTATACTGCACTCTTTACGTTCAAGGGAATTGCTTCGAATATGGGGCTGTGGCCTTGCTGGCATCCCTCCAAGCGCCTTTGAGATTCATACGAGGCTTTTATACGGCCTTCCTGCACTAAAATGGAAGCTTTCGAAGCTCAGAGGGACGGTCCCCTCAAAATGGAGAGCCCAACGAAGACTTTTCAGCGAGAGGCGAGAAGGGGGAGCGCAAAACTTGGAAGATTGCTTCTTTTTATGGGCGTGAAAATGATGAAGATCTGCCCAAGTAAGTTAGTCTTCTAGTTCCATTGTCATTTTCGAAGGATTGTTATTTTAAAGGGAAGATCTTCGCCACTGATTTTGTAGTAGTCCTTTAGAGTAGCTGCAAAAACATAGCACCGACAATCTTACATACATAATCGAAGAAATTTATGCTTGAATTTGAACAAGATTTTTTGGTAAGAGCTTATTAAACCCGAAGCCAATTCCAACTACAGTAGAATTCCTTTAACCCTTTATCGACCAATTTTTTTCTAGTTTCTACGTTTAAGCTCACAAAGACCGTCTGTACACTGATGCAATGAAGCACGCTGAGAGCCAGGCAGCCAAAAGAACGACGCTGTAACATGCCGCCGCGTTCAAACCTAGTAGCAACCTCATATTGCTTACTGTTTAATTAATAGAACAGTTCTCCCAAAGACCGTAAAAGAGGACCGTATGGTTCTTTTTGTCGCTAAAGGGTTAAACCGGCTCTCGCTAGCCAAACTCTATATATTTATTCATTATGTTTATTTCTTATTTAACTGCTTTAAGCAAGTGATATTGTTTTCCTTTCATGTCTAGCGTGTCTATGAATTGTTTGTGGTTACTTGGGTGATATTAACCGGCAACTGCAATGTCCCATGAGTGCTGGTTGAAAAAACTTCTACTATAACAGGATTTTTAGTATCATTGATGTTCTTGTACTCTGCAGCCATATAAAACATACGTTTAATTTCATCCATGTGAACATTCGAAGCTTATTGAAAAAGCCACCGACTGAATAAAGCATGGAGTTAATACTCCACTAAATAAAGCATAGGGTTCATACTCCAGTGAATGGAGCATGGGGTTAATACTCCAGTGAATGGAGCATGAGGTTAAACTTCACTCACCGGAGCACAAGTTCATGACTCTCCAGGTCAGAACGTCAGCACAAATTGAAATGCAGCTTTGTCTTGACAACTGAGGCTGACTGTAAGCATTCAGACCTCCGCCTCCCTTTGAAAGCTCTTTTTGTAGACCCCCTCCACCACACCCCTGTCTGTCCTCCCACTTCCAGCCCTGTCTTCCTCCTCACTTCCAGCCCTGTC
>VCRD01001734.1:0-77100 GCA_006783055.1 Trinorchestia longiramus
TTCGAATTTCTTCTCTTCTTTTATGTCTTTGTACTGTGCTATTTCTTTGATGATTTCCCAGGTTCGTTTTGAATTTTTCTTTGCTCTTTGTAGTTCTTTTTGGAAGTGCTTTCGTTTTGTTTCGTTAATTTTTTTTTCGGAGAGCCATTGCATGATGTTTATAACGGTCTCGTAGAGTTGTTCGATTTGTTACATTTAAATTCGTATAAGTAATTTTTTTTCACTTTGCACAATTGTTTTATTTCATCTGTTATCCAGGCGGTATGCTTTAGTTTAACTCTCCTTGTGGTGTATGGTGCACATTCGTTTAAGGCTCCTAAGAAATTCTCTTTGAAAATTGGGACTTGACTGTCAACATCATCGGTGAGTTCCATACCTTGAAATTCATTCCTCCTATCCCATAGTTTTTCCTGGAATAGTTCTGGTGTGTATAGAGTCTTCATACGGTAGGTAATTAAGCAGGATTTCGGTATCTCTTTTGTTACATTAATTAAACATTCTACCGCGTGATGGTCGGATACTGAAGGGGATATTTCAGTGCTGATTATTGCTTCAGGATTATTAGTAATTGCTAGATCTAATAGAGTTTTGGAAGTTTTTTTATGCGAGTTGGTTCTTGGACCATTTGTGATAGATTAATTCTGTTTAGCATTTTGGTAGCTTATTACTTTTATTAGTTAGGTCTACGTTGAAATCGCCGAAAATACCACGTTGCCTGTGTGATACTGCCTTGTCCATTATTTCATAATAGCAAACTTACTAGACGTAAATATATCACAGTAATAGACTTCAGGTTATTTATTTCGGTAATATGTGTAGGTATGTAGTAATTAAGAATACCTAAATTCTTAATCATATTAGCTTGTACGAGTTTTTTCTATTGTTGGTCGTTGACTTAAATTCATATTCTAAAACACCATTATAGAATTTCTCACTCTCTTCCACCAGAGCAGTGCTGAAATAATATTTGTGAAAGCATCATCACAGTATTTGGTGTATGTATGAGTTTTGCGACTAGACTTTTCCAAATTACGTCCAAAGCAGTTTTCTGCATCGTACGTCTAGCGGTCTGTAGCCTCGCTCACAGTGGGAAAATTTGTCTAGATTAAGGTGCGTATAAAAACAATTTGCTCACCCATGTTCAAGGTCCCGCTGTTGCCACTGTTTGTTTTTTGAGTGTTGAATAACTTTGTAAGTAAAGAAACTGTGGTAGGTTGAATAACACGAGTGTAATGTAGGTACTATTTAATCAGCGTTGTCGATGAATTTTCTGGTTTCAGTGTTTCGCTGCTAGGAGTTTATGTTCCTCGAGTCTTCTCTTTACTGATATTACCATAAGGTTACGATGTAAATGTTAGCTGTTGTATTGAAAAATAATCACAAGAAACTATTGTTTTCAGAATATGGTGTTCTAAGTACCTGTCAAGGTGTGGACATGTCTGTAGATCATGGTAGTTGCACCAAGGTCTTGCTCTGGCGTAACTTTTAGCTGCTACTCATTTGCCTGAATTAATTTACAATATACTCTTAAATTTTTGGTAAAAATCGAAATATTGTTCTTATTATGTTAAAAAGTAGTAGAAAACATGAATACAAATTTATCAAGAACTGCCAAAGGAGGATTTGATGTCGAT
Organism: Trinorchestia longiramus; assembly: GCA_006783055.1. Taxonomy (NCBI): domain Eukaryota; kingdom Metazoa; phylum Arthropoda; class Malacostraca; order Amphipoda; family Talitridae; genus Trinorchestia; species Trinorchestia longiramus. Next base: position 1,635 of record VCRD01001734.1, read on the forward strand.
TATCATCGTCAGAATTATTAGAACTTTCCTTTACTCTTTACAGCAAAACGTTAAGATTGGGTTATTTTGTAAGAGATAAATGTTAAACCAAATGTTACCAAAGATATTTGTATATTTTCTTACTTTTCAAACTCAAATTACAAAATATTCAAACTAGAAAATGAGAATGATGTTCAAAGACTTGTGAGTTTGTTTACAAAGTCAAGTTTGTTTACTTGAGTTTGTTTACAAAAATAGTGGTCAAATTTTACTACCTAAAATTACAATTTGTGCATGGAGAGAATGTCTGTGAGGTAACTAATAAATGGATTTTTAATTATGTATACTTTTGTATTAATTGTTGAAGTGCAATTTTTTAAATATCACTTAAGAATAAATAAACATGTATAATCTTAATGCCATAGAGATAGTTTTGTATTTACAATTGTGGTTCAATATTTTGGGCCATTTATTCTTAATTATTTGCAAGGACCTTAATAAGACTATTAAGGTTCATTTTCAAAATTCAACTGAGACTTGTAGTAGAATTTTGCTTACTGTAAATAATTTAATCCATATTTCTCGGTTGGACTATCAAATCTTATCTTTTTAAAACTAGTCAAATGCAATACATTTTATATGATATTGACTTATGTATTTTGGAATAGGAGAATGCAATTTTCTAAAATTGAGAATAAACTGTGTTTAACATACATAGTATGCCAAAATTTTGTGTAAAGTTGTCTTATTTCAATGTCATTTCTGATTTTAAACTATAAAGTAACAATGTCCAGAATTTGGTATATCATTCTCTTTGGCAGTTTTTCTATTTTTTGTACTTCCAAACTACAAAATGTTTATAATGCTTAGAAATTTGTTTGAATAATTTGTGATTTTTCATTTCTTTCTTGTATTGTGTGATGAATTGATATTGAAATAATTGTAAGAGTTATCATGGATTGTTTCAGGCCTAGCTCAGTGCAGTGAGTTGTGTTGGCAGCTGCGTGGTGAGGCTGGCAAGCGGCAAGTTGAAGGCGCAAAGGTTGCCTTGCAACACAACCTGGGTCTTGGAGGAGCTGTGGTGCTTGCACTCTACAAAATGCCTGTTTTGAATGCAGGAGATGGGTAAGTCTCCTTTAAGCTACCTGTAAATTATGTTTTACTTGCATGTTGTTAGTTGGTATGTCTTTATTTTCAAGAGATTTTTTTCATGTGAAAAGATTTCAAATGATGCAGATTGATTTTGAACAAAATTAATTCAATGACTCTTATTGAATTAGATTTCATATTTAAGTATTATTCTGTTTGGCTGCAGTACTTTCAAATACAAGGAGACATTAAAAAGTGTATGTACAATTATCTCTGACTAGAAGTGAACTAGATGTTAAAATATTGAACTCATTGTGTTTAGAATCATAAAATTTTTTTATCATATATATTAGTAATATCTTCACTGATTTTTTTTAAGCAAGGTCATCTTTTCATGAATCACCATAATAAATGCACCTACCAAAAAACATCTGCAATTTATAAATGTGCTCTGTGGCTTATGAAATGTACACATGTGCTGAAAAACTTTGCTGTACAGCTCAAGTAATGTGCTCTGCAGTGTGAAAGGTAGTCTATGTAGCCTGAAAAAATGTGCTGTAGCTTTAAAATTGTGCTCTGCTGCCTTAAAATTGTGCTCTGCTGCTAAAAAGGTGTGTTCTGTAGCCTAAAAAATGTCATAGGAAATATGGTATACAGCTTAAGAAATGTGCTCTTTAGCCTTAAAAATGTGTTCTTTGCCTTAAGAAATGTCCTTTGCAGCTCAAGAAATGTGCTCTGTAGTTTTTAAAATGTGCTCTGTAGCTTTAAAAATGTGCTCTGCAGCCCTAAAAATGTGCTCTGCAGCCCTAAAAATGTGCTCTGCAGCCCTAAAAATGTGCTCTGCAGCCCTAAAAATGTGCTCTGCAGCTTTAAAAATGTGCTCTGCAGCTTTAAAAATGTGCTCTGCAGCTTTAAAAATGTGCTCTGCAGCTTTAAAAGTGTGCTCTGCAGCTTTAAAAGTGTGCTCTGCAGATCAAAAATTGTGCTCTGCTGGTCAAAAATTGTGCTTTGTAGGTCAAGAAATAGACACTTTTGGTTAAAAAATGGGTTTTCATGTAAAAAAACCGGCTGTTCGATTCAAGAAAGAAGCTCTGCAAGCCAAGAAATAGGCCCTGTAAAACATCTGATGTGCTCTGTAGCATGCCAGATGTATTTTATACACTACTCAATTGTAACAATTGAGTCCAATTTGCATTAACATGCACCCGGTGTTGAGATAATGTTCAGAATATGGGGATGCACCTGTTATCTTGACTTGAGGCTCGTGATAAAGCGGTCTTGATTAGGCAGATACGTTGCCTTGCAGACATTGATCTCGACTAGCTGTACACCGGCAGACATGGGGGCTGTTGTGTAAGTGATTTCTCTTCAGTTAGTGTGATTACTTTAAAAAAATTCTTAACCAGGTATTTTTGAGCTGACTGAATAAAGGGTTTTAATCTTTCAATTTGATGTTTGTGCTGCCACGCAGTCTTGAATCGAGCTCTGGTCTACCTCTTGCATTTGGGTGATCTTGAAAGGTTGCAGTTGAATTCACTGAGCTTCATTATGATGACAGTGAACAGCTTCAACGTATTTGCATTTGCAGACTTTGTAGTATTAGCTTTGTTTATTGACCGCGATGCTGAAGTTTTACACTCGCTTGAATATTGCTGCAAGGCTGTAATTTGTAGATCGGCAGTTTGTTTTCTTTTCAGCTTTGTGAAATAATAATGAAGTAATTTAACTCTTAAACCTTTACTGACCAGCGTACTGAATTCGGTACATTAATTCTATACAAATTTGCCATTTTGTCTCCGAAAATTGCTTAAGTGAACCATAAAGAGGTTATGTGCCGGATAAGAAAGTTATTGGTCATCTAGAAATAATTTGGGTTGGATAGGGTAAATTGTCACTTTTTCTTCTTGTAGGAAAAAGAGAACATTTTTATATTCGTGAAGATAAGGATTTGGCCGAGCCCTTGTAATTGTGACGCCTCAAATATTACAGAAAAGATGGTCCAGACTTCAAGTCAGTAGATGAGGTGTTTGATGTGATAGAGGCGGCACTGCAGCGGGACGGCAAGGACCTCGTCAAGAAGGTGTGTTCAATTACGTTATTTAATTTCATCTTGTTCGTGCTCTTATTGCGGGTATAGTATTATTTTACTTCTGTTAACGGAATGTCCTGTACAGCTGTCACTAAATATTAACTATGTTCCGTCAGTTACTAAATTCTTTCGGGAAAATTTCATCTCTGATTGAAAACATTGTGCAACAGTCTTTCAAATTATAGATGCGTTGAATGTGGAATACGATGAAACTGTACTTATATTAGATTGAACTTTTTTCCTGGCTTCTAAGTTCTTGAAAACTTTATTTATTATTTGTAAGTTTGGAGCTCCCTGGCTGCTCCGATCATGGCTCCTTTACTCTTGGGTTCTTGAAGGTTCGGATTATGCGTCAATGGTAGTCAGTCTTCTGTAGCAGCTGCTCAGGAGTAGGAGAACAATGAGCTGTGCAACATCATACCTTCTAATGCTCTGTTTACCGTGGCTATGGTATCTGCTCTTATTAAACTCTTCTTTAGTTTGAATTTTTTACTTGAGACGTAACGTTACTGAAATATTCGTTCTTGTTTATTTACGTGCAATAAATTCCATATTTTACTTTTAGATAGCTGTACATATATAGTTTTAGGATCTAAACAGATTTCTATTAAAGGGATATTATTTAACAGCTGCTTGGATTCATGATGATTGTAGTATTTATCACTAATGCAGTTAGTTCGTCAAACAGTGTTCAACTGACTAAAAAACAAACAAAAACGTATATTTCCAATAAAATCGGTACATAAGAAATGTAACAGCATTGGTTTTTAAAAATGACTCGTCATAAAATCCTTAAGTGGTAGGTATTCTATGCATAGCAGATGATATAACAGCGGTACCTACGGGTAACCGTAAACATTCACATCACGCAATGAACGTTGAATATGAACGTTAAAAATAAACTTGCCACAACTGTGTGAGCCTTCGAGATATTTCTATCTTATATTGTTAGCATTCATCCTTTATTAGGTCCATGATTGAATTAATATGGAGTTATTCATTCATATTTTCTGTGGGGTTAGATTATTAGGAGCTTTACGCAAGCTTGTAAATAAATGGAAAAGCTGTTATGTTCATAAGTAGTACATGTTTGTAAAATAATTTTTCATCAAGGACGTATGTTGTGAAGTTTCATCCTCTCATTTCTTGTGCTGCAGTCCTTCCGTGAGTTACTTCATTAATCAGTAGAATCTTACTTCTCTCACTGTGTTTACATTGATTATTTTACTGAGACTAATGTAATATGTTTTATTTCTACAAGGCTCGAGGCATCTTCAACTTTGTTGTGACGAAGCCCGGCGGTCAACAAGCGTCGTGGATCGTCGATGCCAAGAACGGGTCTGGCAGTGTAACAAAGGATGGCAAAGGTGAAGATTTGAGCTATGGCCGGTGCTTGTTTTAGGACTTGAATAGCGAATTGGTGATTCAACCATGATGAATTTTAGGGAACTAACTGGAGATAAGATCAATCAGTATTAAGAATTACGAAAAAAATTTTTGAGGGAAAGATCTGTTAATTTTTTATAATGAAGCAATTTCTTTCAGAAAGGGCCGTTGCACGTGAAGCAAATAAAATTTTTGAACTGAAAATGTTCTGAATCGTAGAGGAAAAAGTTTAATATTTTCTATACAGTATTCATATGTCTGACACTACGCCTTTCCAATACTTCTAAACGTAGTTGTGTTCGTACTTGTGAATGATCGCTGCTAGCTGAAATTTTAAGTCAACTGTTGTGAAATTCTGAGATGTGAAATGGACAGTAGTTCAATAAATCTACGCTTTCTCAACATGCAGTTTCTGTTATGACAATTGATCGAGTTCTATTTGGATTAATTTATAGTAAATGTTTCTAATAATGGAACTTCCGCTGCCGTTAGGTCCGAGTGACGTGACCATCACAATGGCGGACTCCGACTTCATTAGGCTGGTGCAGGGTCAGCTCAACGCTCAAAAGGCATTTTTCCAGGGGCTCCTCAAGATCAAAGGCAATATGGGGCTCGCCATGAAGCTGCCTGACTTCCTCAAGGAGGCTCAAACTATTAAATCTAAGCTTTAAGTTATTGCTACAAGTAAGTCTTCAAAACTACCTGGTTATAATGTGCAATGTTAGGATTTAGCTTATATTGTTTTGTGCGAGGCTTCTAAGGTCCTGTATGTATGAACCGTTGTAAACTTGCAATTCAATTTTAGAATTTGGACTTGGTTGAAAATCTAAATCTTTGAATACTTCGTTTCACAAATAAATTTGTAATGTAAGAATTATCTCCTGCACAGTGATTTAATTATTGTTCCGTTTGTAGGGTGTATGTTTTCACAAATTTAGTTACAAATTTAAGTTGCTGTTGTGGCAAATATCTCTCCTGTTTGTCGTGCAAAGCACTGGTTTCATTGTAAACATTCTTGGCCCTCGTCGATGTTGTGGCTGTTGTGGCGGAACTGCCACATGTTCGTGCAATGCTTCCAATGCAATTACTATTTCCTCAGAAGTATAGCTCGCTGGTCATTGTGTTCGTGTTCACAAGTATGAGCATTGCAAGCCTCTACTGCAGGGGAAGGATGTTTCGTCTTAGGCAGAAGTAAGGTTTTCATCATATCAGTTGGGTTCTCTCGTGAGATCAGTCGGCATCTCTGTGTGCAAGTAGAAGTTACTGCGAGCTGGTCGAGTAGAATGTGTTAATCGTGGTTTTCCATCAACAGTAAAAGGCATGTAAACGGAGTGGACTGCTTGCATGATTGAGAGGTATTCGACTAGTAATATCTATATAGAAGATATATTTTTCTAGCAATTTTCACTTTTAGATTCTCTTCCCTTTACCTACGACTGTGCTTCAGAAGTGATGAGGACCTGTAAGGTGATTTCATAGCTGGAATATTTAGTCTTTTACCTTCATTTAGTGTACTAAATACTTTGTCTTAAAGTATAATCGTTTGGATTAGAAGATCAAAATGAAATTTTGCATGTTCTATTTCATAAGATTCTGTTTTTTGTGCCATGTGTAAAATTTTTCGTCCATATCACGCATAATATTCATGGGAAGTATTTTCTTTAAAGCAATGTTATATTTGTTGGGCGCCTTAGTTTATGGCAAATATATTTATTTTTTTTTCGAATGTTTCCGTTTTACCTGAACATATACTTGATTACATGGATGACAATGAACTTCAAGCAACAATAAAATGTTTTTTCCATGTTCAGAAACTCATCACTAGTAATCTTTCTCTTTCCTCAATTATTTTTTAGAATTCCTCAAACGCAGACGTTCATCAGTATTCAATTAACAATCATGCAAACGAACATAACCGAAATGCGGCTGAGCTCGCCCCACTGATGCGGGTGGGGCGCTGAAACCTTGGGCTCTACCCCAAGCGCTACGTGAAATTTGGCTACCAGTTATGACACCATCCTGATGACTTAGGTACTTATTCCTATTTCTTTAAAGATGCGTGACTTGAAAACTTGAATGACTACCTCGTGATACCGTGTATCACTGCTGAGATAACTTTTGTTGTGCTTGCGGTGGTTAAACCAGGAATATGATAAATAATTCAATTAACAAGCTGATGGAAAGTTATAAATGTTGATTGCTTTCCATTCTTTGCACTAGTGGGGCTTCTTGAACTAACTTGTTTGATTCTACACAGCAAGTAAAAACGAGGCAGAGAGGTTATTGAGCGTCTATTTTGATTTTATTCGCTTTGTGTTTCAGTTGACTTTTATTAAATTTTTGTGTAACAATGGTGAGTGATACTGCGTAGCAGGGTCAAAAACGATAATTTAATTGAAAGGTTTATTAGGTGTCTATTGGCCACTGCTGATGTTTGAGCTGTCGAGTCGGCATGAACATCACTACAACAACGCTAGCCGGCCTCAACAGCATCAGGCCAATGTCGATAAAGAAGAAGAAGAATGTAATACAGTACGGATTAGCATAGTGAAAATTAAGTCTGTAACACATGCACGTACCGCAGCTGCAGAACGGAGAACCTGGAACATGCATGCAAGAACACAAGCGGATACTGTACTGCTCATTCGTTCTTAAAGTACGTATGCTGTCCCTCATCGCCTTCTGGGCTGAAACACGCGTGAGCTGTTCTCGGAATCCATTAGCGCCTTCCGTCCATCGAAAAGGACAGCCTGCTAGGGTTATTATCGTGAAGGTTTGCGTACAATAATGACGGTAACAAGCCATGCGTTAAAGTTGTAATTGTAAGCAAATCTGTGCAAGATTTATCCTAAAAAGCTGCACTCTTCCAAAAATGATGGCTATGTTATACTGACGTCACTCGGAGGCTTGAGTGTCGTCACAAACGTGCGCTTAAACGTAACACTTTCGAAGTCCAACATCGTGGATACATTTTACAATTATTTTTTGAAGGGATGGAACACGCTTATAGATGATGCATCTCAAGGAAGCATTCTGACGCACGTGGCAAGGTAAGTAATTAGATTAGCTAATAAGTTGACCCCGTTGTTTCTGGTACGTCTCCACTCGTCTTTAACAAGACAAAAATGTCACACGAGCGTACCCGAATGTGTGTGAACCTGACAAGCTTTGATGTATCGGAGAAATGTACGTCCTAGAAGTGATGTGGTTTACAACAATTTCGATAACTAATTGCACGGGAAAAGCCGTGGACACAATTCAGTGCTGCTACTATTCGTTTCTTATCGTCTACCTGCAGACTCTCATCCAATGAAAGCGAGCTCTTGCCCGTATTATGAAATAATCTTCTAGTTTAGGTAATTTTTACAGATTTCTGTTTAAATAGTTCTGTGTAAACTTTGTAAACTTAATTTTAACTTCATAAAAAGTATAAACAAATCAATTGCACAGGACAAGGACGCTTCGTTGAGTAACAACTTTTAAAACTTTTGGACCAATCAATTTGAACAAATAACGGGTACGTCTCTATTTACAATTTTGTTGAGTTTCTGCGTAAGGTTTTAGCAAGCAAGTTGGTGTCGCGGCAATATTTCTTTCTGCCCGCCCTCACGTTGAGTGGCAAAAGCCTCCCGAAGATTATGACTAACTTCTCTTGATGAAGGGTAACTCGATTTGAAAGAGAAAATTCGATATACACCCTCTAATAATGTTCTATTTTTATTTCGAATAGCGCGAAATCGCCTTGGTGGTTTCTTGTTTGATTTAGAACAATCATTTTCAAACTGAAATGGTCTCCATTTTTTAAGGGTATCTAATCACCGTTAACAATTAGTCTATGAGGGACTCTTCAGCACATCACACCCTGACAAAAAAGATTCAATTTTTTCAAACCGCATCGATATTTATCAGTGTTTCTTCATTACGCGTCGTAAACAAAAAGGTTACTATAATCTTGCAATTATTCATATAATTATGTGTCTTCAGTCTACAAATGTTCTGTAACATATGTAGCATCCTTTCTAGGACACCCTGTATTATTTCAGTCTATCACATATCAGAGTTTTCGTACTCAAAATGATTAAGTAAATATTACAGGTGTTTGTTGAGATGAACAATTATTATAATTTTCCCATCATTTTATTATATTTACAGATACTTGTTTTTTTCAATGTAGCTTATTTCATTTATTTTTTAACGTATATAAAATGGGTATTTCGAGGATAATCTGTCCCATCCTTTTAATTTATTTTCCACATTTTTATACGGTAGGTAAGGCTAGGTTAGTAAGATTAGCTAAGCAAAAAAATCATGAATTTTGTTAATGAAGTTATAATAGATTATAGTTTAGGTTGAAACGTGAGTTTCAAGCCCAGTTGTATTAGCTTAGATAAGGTTATGTGGGATATATGGAAAGGTTCTGATTGCAAGAAAAAGCAAATTTAAAAAAATATCCCACAGCTCCAACGTCACAACAGATGAATGTAAGTTAAATAATCAAAACGTGGTGACAAGTAACCCAGAAGTACCAAAGTATGTTCATACGTCAACAAAGAGGAGTTAAAACGCCTCTTACACGAATAGAGCCAGTTTTCGGAAAATACCCATTATATTTGTCCCTCAATATATTCATCGAGCTGTTGGTGTAAGGAGATTTTACTTCCTTTGCAATTGTCATACTTTATAGTTACTTATTATTCATGAAATTGTACAGCAGTTTTAATGCTATTTCGCACCATCTTCATGCCTGTATCTGACTCCGTGTCTCAATAGTCTTGAATACTCGTTTCCAAGTTGTTGGAGCATTTCTCGGAACGAGTGACAAGGCTCATCTTTACCTTAAAGCTAAATTACGGTGTCCATGAGAATATTCGACGTAACGTCTCAACCATTCTTCTGCTTTACCGACTTCAATGCCCCTAAATGGGTATGGGGATGTCTTATTTCTACAGTGATCACTGTGATTGCCGTCAAAAATTTCGGTGTAGAAATCATTGATTTCTAATTGATTGTTCGGTGTAAGAAATCAATGGATTTAGTTGTTACAAGAAAATTTAGTAACATTAGTCAAGTAATGCTAAGTTTGGAAGAAACTTCATCCGATGAGATACGTGGGGAATGCTAAGAGGTTAAAGTTTTTCTGGATAAATTTGCCGGGCAACAACTGGACATGCTAGCGAATACTTTTAGAAGGTGGAGAACATGATCTCCAGTGGACGCAGATCATAAGAGCTCAAAAATCGGAACTTTACCAATTGATACGTACTGGCTTCATTAATCTTTGATTGCCCTAGGAATTTACTGGTTCTTATGGTATACATTGTTCTTATTTTTATTCATACATCAGGAATTTAACCGATCAAAAAGAGAAATCGTTCCAAGAGAAAGGCTCTCCTATTTTCCTAGTTTGGTCACCGTGCCACCTGCACGAACAGCGCAACCTGAGCTCAATCATACCATCGACTGAGCAGGACCCTGGACTGCACAACTTCTCGTAAAGTGGCTTCATCATGGACACCGCCTGCTACATCAAAGTGGTGGTTTGGTACCCAACTTGGCAAAAAAATAGTCATCCTAGGAGTGCTGTTATGAGCTGAAACATACATAAAGACAACCGTTTTGCATGCGCATGGAAGAGGTCTCCTCGTTACGTATAAACCAAACATTGTGAGTGTTCGAACAACTTTGTTATGTAACCACTAACGAGAACAGTTTAAACTAGGAGACGAGTTTACTGTGTTCTTGAAGTCATAGAATTCCAGTTTCAATTGATATCATCGCGTTGCATTTTCCTAATGTGTGTACGATTTCTTTTCAACTCTAACTACTTAAAAGAAATCGTTGAGGCACAGCATTCAAATTTTACATGAGAATATATACTATTGTCGTACAGAAGGGATGAGCTCCGTGAACTCGATGGAGCGTAACAAGATTGTTTGCATGCGAGGCTTTCTTCATAATTTTTTTTAGAAATTCCAAACTATTACCCTACTGCCTCAACGAGTGACGTAAAAATTTGTCAGCAATGACTTGCCACAAAAGACCTAGTAAACGTTGACAAGTTATATACACTCACTAGATTCGATAGTAAACAAAAAATAATTATTGGCTGTACTACTGATCCTTTAAAAATAAAATTGTTGCGTTTGGGTTAAGTTAACTGATTTTTAGTGATTCCGGTCATAGAAGAAATTTAAGGTCATTTCTACGTGGTGACTTTGAGATGGAGCTTACAGTACACGAGGTTGAACGATGCTAAAGTATGTACAAACAAATGAACGAGTTCCACTCTAGAAGAAACCTCCGAGCTTCCCACCAAAACCCTTGCTGAAGCCGCCCAGCACGTTGCCTACTTTGCCGGCCATGTTGCCGGCGACGTTCGTCACCTGAAGACAAACAAATAAGTTACAGCTGAACTTTTCCTGCAAAGAAATGCTATTGTAAAAATGAATGCTCAAGAGAAATTATGCATTGCACTACGTTTACATTTGATTGCTGCAAATAAACAAGTGTGTTCCATTGTAGCTACCGTGTTTTGGGGTAGTGTGTACGATTCACAATCAAACGAGTGATTTGACGCATGTTATATCAGAAGTCTTCAAAGGGTGCGTTTTAGGCCTGTTCCCCTTCATCATCTGTATCAACCACTTTGACGTCGGAGTCATCAACGAAATCAAATTCGTCGACGATACGAAACTTGTCACAGAGCCTTCATTGAAAGAGGCAGAGTAACTAATTAATCAGACCTCGATCGTCTTCTACGAAGAAATAAAACCTGGGAAATGAGATTCAACATTGATAAATGTTCATTCATGCACGTTGGCGCAGATAACTGGCATTTCCAACACACGATGAATGCCACCCCTATTGAAGCAGTACAACAACAATAAGATCTTAGTATCATTAGCCCTGAAAATCTCAAGCATAACAAACAAGTGGAAAAACGCGTGAGATATGAGAGCAGGATCCTTTGTTTCACTGCAAGAAACCTTGAACACAAGTCAAAGAACATCATCTTACCCCTTCTATAAAGCGTTAGTGCGGACACGTCTAGAATATGCAGTGGAATTGCTGTCTCATGGAGAAATTAACACGTTTCCTGCGATTGCCTATCTAGTGCAAATCTTTACTTTGTACAGAGTCACTTGGAGGCTCTGTAAAATTTACATCTAACCTAAGGGGCCTACCGGTAGAAATATGTTAACATTAACGAAATGGAAAAATTCAGCGTAAAATACACGATGATTACGTAATCTCAATTTTTAAAGGCGAATTCAGCCGCTTGAGCTCCTCTTCCTAGAACAAAGACTGCGAGGACAACTCTTCGGGATGTATGAATATCTTAACGGCTTTAACGATGTTACTGAGGAAGAATTATCTCCCTTGTATTGCTATTATTCTCTTTCATTTCCCAGAAAGACACTAGCACTATTAACACAACGCTAGTTGAGTCTTTTGCAGTTGGATAATGTACCAATGGCATTTAATCCAAAAGTCAAAGAAATTCGGTCCTAAAAATTGTCATCAGAATAGCAAATCTCGGTATATATCAAACATGAATATGCCAACGTAAAGATATAGCGTAAAATTGGCGAATAAATGACATATATTGATTGCGTCACGCATGGTACTCGGTGGCTGTAAATTTAGAATAACATAAAATACTGATTTAGATGCACTTGATTAGAGTAATTTTTCGTTGCCTAAATTCCATAGCAAGTTTCTCGAGATTTGAGACAGCAACACAAAACATGAAAAATTGCATATGGGAAATTTCCCTTGGTATTTTTGTATAGAAATCAAACCAATTTTGAATCGGTAATTTTCATCACAAGTGAGATTCTCAGCATGCACTGAGTACTACAAACATGATAAAAACGCAAAAAAAGAAAATTTAGTTCGTGGCAGATACAGCGAAACTACAAAAGTACGTCTGAAAAAAGTCCACCATCCCATCCATTATTTTTTTCGTGCATGACACAAAAACTGTATGCAAAAGTGTTAGGTAAAGGCAATGGGCGACTAAGAACATAAAAGGAAATTATCAATAGCATAGGACAGGCCTTTGCTCGTTCTTCAACAAAATCCATCTGTACTACGAATGAAATAAGTTTCTCTTTCTTTACTGCTGCCAGACAGTTAAGAGCCACCACGTTCAACTGCACACAAGGTCCTACTCAAGAAGTTGAGGTTGTACGCTTACTGCTTAGATTACTGACGGCATTCCTACCGATGATGATATGCAGCAAACGTGGTAAAAAATCGAGTTCCGTCTTAATGTGTTTCGTACAACTAATGCAGCCCATATATGAATCAAATAAAATCGAGAAACTTTATTATCTAATTCCCATTTTGCAATAACTCACTAATATATCTTTTCATTTCCTTTTGTAATGAATTTGTTAAAATTCTGGAGAGACTTTATGGACACCCTGTATACCTGAAAACGAATTTTGACATTTATATATTTTTCAATTATTAATTCAAATCTTGGATCAGTAAATTTATTCTAGGTAGTTGTTTACAATAGTATCGAAAGTGGACATTCAAGTAATTACAGATGATAGAGTATCACAATTAAATTACAATTATAATTGCAATGTAATTCAATATACAAATAAATAGTAAGAACTAGTTGCTAGCGCAACGTGTCGGAACTCTTTACGTTGTGCAGCATCCTAATTCCGTCATCAGTGAACTAAACATGGACTACAGTGTACGTGCAATCTCATCGGTGTTGCTACTTTCATCTTGATTATTTTTTATTGATAAAGAACATGTATTGGTCGTGAAGCCTGTGTCCCAATCACAAGAGCTTGTGCGAAAAGAGAAAGCATTCATGGGTATTTTTTTGGCCATGTAACTGCGTGTATCAGTAAGTTATCAACACAAAAAAAAATGTGTGTACGTTAATCCCATGTGCTTTACTTAGTGAAGAAATAAAATCATTTAATTTCGCTAATATCACTGGCGAAAAAGACCGCGTTTTGGCTGCCGCTTTTTATCTTCAGTTGTCATGGCTGAGAGAAGAAACATGGTCACACATTTCAGTGACAAGATGGTAAGATTCTGATAATGAGAACAGCCTTGTACGAAAAAATGTTGACAGTACGAGCACAATGTTCTGTGATTAAAAATATTTCGGAAAGTAACTTTGTCCCAAAACTGGTAAACGACGTAGCAGCAAGGGTTACGATAGCGTAAAACGAGTTGCCCTGTATCTAAAATTAGGACCTGTGAACCCTGGTGCACTTCTAGTTAATAAGTTCATCGATTGCATCTGCGACTTTGACTGAAGCAAACGTACCTAGAATGTTAAAAGAGTAGCGGTAGCGCACTATTTCATGCTTTTTATGGTGGTAGTGTTAGTGATTGCTGTTTTAATGAACATATTGCAATAGCGTTAGAGGTAAAAAGTTGGTAAACATCAGTGCCCATTGCTGTCTTTATTATTAACTTTAATCGAGAAAACGATATTTTGGCAATTTTTTTCAATAAAGATCTATTGAGGCTTTCCATTAAAGTGGCGATAAGCACCTGTGTATGCTATTATATATTTGTGGAGCACATAAAAAATCGTTGATCCAAAGCATAGAGTTCTTTCGAGCCTCTAATGTTAGAAGAAAAATTGCTTGTAGAAAGAAACGTACAATATACTTAGGAGGGAGTGTCAAGCTGACACTCGGTGAATGCGAAAGCGTGGAAATTCAAATGCGTCCATTTTCTACCATTCCCGAGTCACAAAAGTAATTGGACTTTTCGAGCTATCATCCTGGTATATTTGAGCATTGTAGATAGAAAAATAGTAGGGGCTCATTTTCTATGGAATAAGTATTTATGAAAACGATGCCAGTTTGCGCCTTAATTTTCAATGTATTCTAAAAAGTTTACTTCTACTGCTGGTAAATTCTGCAGCCGACATGAAAGGACATGAATAGGTCCTTCTCCCTTCGTGTGACGGGAAACACGGATATATATTATGAACGTCATTATTATGAGCTTACAAAACAGCTCTAAGAATTACCTCTGCCTTGACATTGGCGACGACGTTGGTGGGATCCTCTGAGAGAGTGTGGCTGAGCTGCGTCGCTACCTTGTTCTTCGCTTTTGGTTCCGCAGCACCGCCTTCTTCGTCCATGACGCCCTCGGGCAACTCACTTATGAAAACAGGCATGGTCAGTTCTTGCTTCAAAAGTCGAAACGAGTTTTAGACTACAAAAATTACAAAAAGAAAGATGAATTCGAAAACTATTGAAAATACATATTCTGTACTCTCACCAGCGAACTCGCATCGCAGAGGTAGCCGAGAGGAGTGATGCAAAATCAAAGAAATTTCATGCCTCGAGGTAGCTAATGAATTTCTCAAAGCACTATATTAAAACTGTTTGCCAAGTAATATAAAAATCCTGTAAAAACCACCCACGGTATCCATGGATTAATTTTAACTAGAAGTGAATTTTCTCGAAAGGTGAAGTCACGCAGCCAACAAAATTCACATTGAGTATCAGCGAAAAGAGTCATCGTCCTACTTGATTATGCCTAGCACTGGAAACCTACGCACTGACTAGACCTCACTGAAAAACAGTAGTCGAGTTGTTAAACCGTAACATAGACACAACTGCAAAATATTGCTTGTTCTATCATGTACGTATGTAAGATTTTTCGTTGACATTCCACAATAAAGAATGATAAACTTTCACCAGAGAGTTCGACCATTTTTTACCTTCGTAACATTGGAAAAGGTTTTCACTTATTGTATTAGGACCCTATAGTTTAAAAATTATTGCGTGGCAAGATGTAGAAACAAAGAAGAGTTACCAAGCAGAAAGATTCATCAAGATAGTTTGGAGAAATAAATTATTTATTATAAAAGTTGGGTCTTTTGCGATTATGCATGACTTCACCTTACGATTAAGTTAAAGAAGCAATCAAAGAAGTTCCAACATGCAGCCAAGCGATAGATGTGATCAAAATGGACCCAATGATGGGATTCAGACGAGGCTCAAATGATTTGTAAGGCATGACATAGTTACGAAGCAAAATTCGTACTGAAGGACTGGAGAAAGAATAAATTCCTGCAAAATACTGGCTAAGCCACAATACTCTTCAGCAATTGTTTCCATGTTGGAGCAAAGCTAAGCTTTTCATATTTAGGTCGAAAAGTAATTAACAACTTGTAAACAATGTTTGATTTAATTTACGTTAATTTTTTCAAAAGCACTTGTTGCTAATCAATAGGAAATCTTTTCAAATTTTAATTCAGAACAATGAAAATACACACAATCTAAGTTCTAATTATATTAGGGGATCTTATTGAGCCTGGTGGCAACACTTCAGTGCACAATGCATTGAGTATTCAGAAGTAGATGCCATTTAGAAACTCTTGAGTCTATTTTCAAGGAAACGTATGTAATACACTAACGCTATAGCTTTATGAATTTACGAAAATATTAATATTGAGAAAACAATAATACATACAAATTAAAAATCAATCACTTTAGATCTTGCACACTAGCGAACAGAACGATATGAGCAACTATGTGATCATCAGGTCCTCGAGCTCTGGAGGTGCGGTCTTTTTTCAGCATGCAGTGTTAGTTATTATTCTTGTAGTTGTTGTTGTAAGACGTATTATTTTATATTTTAAAGGGAATTGTTATAAAAGGTTCGAGTAAATCGTGAGATTTATAGAAATCGTTCTAAAGAGTTTTTACCAACTTGTGGCTGTGAACACATCTCACAAAAATATTCTACTTTCGAAATTGTAAGATGAAGACAGTAACAGCTTCAGATGCCCTTGTACTTATTGCACAGTTCGCTGGTTACATCTCTAAGGAAAAAGATGAGTAAAGAAGGACAACCCATTTGCCAAAAAACCTCGAAGACTCGTACTACAAATGTTACTGATGTTGCAGCGGGCAGTTCAAATGTTTTGAAGAAGCGCGTAGTTTTTAAAGCATGTTGATGATGACAGACTTTGTTGACACACCTGAATCTATGTAATTGGAGACTCATGATGCCCTGCAATGCATAATCGTCTGAAAGTTTTTCATTTACGTTTTATACTTAGTCACCAATGTAAGCTGAAAAACGATTCCGGACAGAGCACCCATTATGAAATAAAATGGAGCACCTGAAAGTTTTAGCTGAAGATCATGCTTGAATTTGAAAAGTCGTGTCGCACCGGAGAGAAGATTGGGAACTACAGCTACCACAAAATGACTTAGGACCTACCAAGCTTTTTGGTGAAAATAAAACTCCAGCTTGAAAATGACAGCATTGTCCTAAAAAATACGTAGGAACAACATAGTTTAGTATTTGGTCATGTTTCCCTTATTCTTTATGACCATTTTGAGGCGTCTTGGCATAGAATCACTTAGCTTCCTGAAGTATTGTAAGGACATCTCATTGCACCGTACATTTGTCAGCTCTGCTTTGAGGGTATTCAGGTTTGGAGTCTTCTTCTCGGACATCCTTTTCTTCATTTCATGCCAACAGTTTTCTATGGGATTGAGGTCGGGCCTGTTCGCAGGCCACTCTAACACCTCAATCTGTCTCTCCTGGAGGAATTTTGTGACCTTCTTGGCTTTATGGCAAGGCGCACTGTCGTGCATAAAAATGTCACACTCGTAAATGTTGAACATATCCACCAAATGCTCTTTAAGAACGTCGATGTACCGCTCACCGTTCATCCTTTCGTTTTTTCGAAGGAAGTGAAGGCCACCCCTTCCCTTTCCATCAGAATAAGCACCCCACACCATCACTGAATTGGGCTGTTCACCTGTCGGAACTGTGTATCTTGGGTCGTACCGATCGGAAGAAACCGGGTGTCGAACCGTGATAGACCCCGTCCTGAACACCTGGAAATTGCTTTCGTCGGAAAACATCACCTTCCACCACTGTGCCCGTGTCCAATGTTCGTATTTCTTTGCAAATGCAATACGTTTCATCTTCATGCAGTCATTTATAAGCAGTTTTACGGCGGCTCTACGGCATGGAAGCCCCAAGTCCTTCTGCAACCGATGCTGGATGGTTCGAACAACGATGTTTTGTAGCAGTCCCGGATGCAAATTCTTTAATTCAATCGCTGTCAGTCGAGGGTTCTTCTTCAATTCTCTCTTCATGATGACATCTGTAGCAGTAAATGTCTTCTTTCGCTTTCCACTGCCATATTTGTGCTACGGACTGATATTGGGTGGTAGCTCCCGGGCTGACGCCAACAGATTCAATACGGTTGACTTTGCTCGACCTGAACGTTCACATATCGTTGCTTTTGGGACGTTTTCTTGCCTCCATGTAAGCATACAGGTTTTTTCCTCAGTAGTACAGTACTTTTCAGGCATTTCAACAGCACTGGAGGAAAACTGAGCACGAACCACAGAATTTAAATTTTTACACAAAAAAATGCAACTTTTTGATGTGGTATGGAGGAGACACGATATCCCCCACTCAAGTCTAGCAGAACACTGAGGTGTAGTGATGCTTGGTCGACTATCACTACATCACTCGACCAGCTTGGTCGAGACTATCAGCTTGGTTGGACTATCACCAGCTTGGTCGACTGGTGAGCGAATCTGCTTGCGAGCGGGAAGACCCGGGTTCGAATCCCGCTGCCGACATGGTTGACGCGGCTAGAAATACGGCATGTGACTTGGGTATACAACCGAATAATTATCGAAGTAATTATCCGACCCAAGAATGGGCCAGAAGGTTCGTTCCTATAGCCTAATTCTATTCTATTCTATATCTCGTAACGTGAAGCAGAGAACGTTGCCATCATTGCCAAATGCTTCCAGACACAAATTTGCTTCGTTCAGTGACTACAGCATCTCAAATAAAATATGCGTTAAGACCCAGCAAAAACGTGGTAGGTCCTAAGTCAATTTGCGGCAGCTGTATAACACTCGAATGGGAAGTCGTAGATGTAACTCGGTGGGTCCCATCTTTTCTCCACCTCAAAGTGAAAAAATAAATCAAAGAAGCCAAACCCCTTTCTAGCACTGAAAACGTTCAGCCGGACGTTTTGAATGAATTGAATCAGTAATGCGTAGCCAGGGAGTCCAGAGATGAGCAAGGAGTCAACACTGTATGCAGCTTAGGTCAGACGCCACCCTCTCTCCTCGCGTTTTTAGCACAGACATATTTAAATATTCCATGAGGATTGAAAAACAGTTCACCATCAAGTCAAATTAAACTTTGATTCTCATATTTGGGCATTTGTAGATCAAGCCATAACAAATGTATGTAACTTACACACGCTGTATAATTGAATACAAATTAATTAATATGATTCAATTACTGGTGAACGGTTTTGCACAAAACAATTTTTACGATGAGAGTTGCTCAAAAGTAGGAACGGTGAAGAACCCACAGAAATAATTTAATGAGCGTACTCTAGTTAAATAAACGAAACTACAATTTTTCTTTCTGCGAAAGAAAATGGTTAGCTTACTAGTCTAAGCTTAAGAAAGTTAGTAATAATTAACAGAACGCATGCGCCGGTGCAAATTCATCACGGAAATTGGCCATCTCGAGCCAATTTTGAAATTCATCATTTGGCATAAAAAATCGTATCTATAATCAATACCTGAAGAATTGCGAAACAAAGTAAGCTAAGAAATTTTGGAATGCAATGTAGTGCAGTAAATCGAGATGAGCTCGTACTCACTCTCCGTCTTCGTCATCGGCTCCACTGATGTCGCGAAGAAGGTATGGGAAATTTTTCAAAAACAACTTTTTGGGCAGAAACTCAAAACATCTCTCAACTCGAAAACTTAATAATCGTTATTGAACCTTAAACGAAGACAAGTACACTTGTTATTCTGATTGCACTTTTTAATCAGTGCTGAGACAGAAATCACGTTAAACAATTTGCTCCTGCTAAAATTCGAACGAGCGAGCGGATTTGTATTTATCGATGAAGTACTGTTTTAATGACATCGACATTATTCATTAAGTATATAAACTATTGCGTACAATGCGTTAAAAAAGAGTTCAAATTCACATAAAGGAAGAACAGAGCAAGATAGCAGGTAAAATTTAAATATTTATTCTGTTCGAAACAAATTTCTTGGGAAAAATACAAAAACTACTTAGAGTGAGGAAAACATGACTTTAGTTCAAGAATATTTAGTGAATGATTGAGAATGAAGTTCAAGAACTTCTAATGAACAAACTTAGCTTGAGATTAATGTTCAAGAAGATATAATGAGCAGAACTGAGATAATAACAGATTATATGTATTATCTAAGCGAAATTTGGCATATGACTGGTCACTCACTCGTCATCGCCGCGGTGGCCGTCCAGCAGCACGCATGCAGCTTCTTCTGTCGCCATGCGTTGGCTGATCGTCTGGAAGCTTTTCGTGTTCAGCTTTTCCTCTTCAATTCCGTTCAGTTCAAAGTCAGAATACATTTTCTGGGAAGAAGAGCAAATTTAAATTACCCGTACGTATTTCATATGGAGATGTAAAGAACTCGTCAATTTGTTCGTAACAAGATATATTTGTTGTGGGACTAAGTTTCCTGGGTGCTTACGTATTATCGGGAGGACCTTTAAAAAAACGACTCAAAAATTAAAGTAAATTATTTATTGAAACGGTTAAAACAATAAAACCTAACCTAACCTAACCTAACCTAACCTAACCTAACCTAACCTAACCTAACCAACAAACCCTGTGAAAAAAAAGAAAAAGTAAAAATCAAAGGTCCTCCCGATAATACGTAAGGACCGTTTCCTGAGCTACCTTAGAAGACGATAATTTTCAGCGCAACTTTCTGATGTAAATAATTTCTTGGGATACTGGTTATCCGAAATGTCTTCAACGTGGAAGACCTTACATTTATAAAAATTACTTCAAGAACTTTACAGCGTTAAAAATGTCTAAGGGAGTGCTGAACTTTACATTTATTGGTGCGTATGAAACAATTCGCTTGGAATAAGCTCACGAGATCATGAAAGCGAGTGAGTATTTAAGAACCGTTGCAAATAATTCAGCCGCAGAATTACAGAAACTTACCAGCTATATCATATAGAAGTCAATTGTTCATTGGGTAACTTTTTAAATAAGATCAGTCAATAACTTCCATACATCTGTATCCGAAAATTTGTTGTAGGCATTCACTGTGATCAGGAGGACTAAGAATACAATAGAATGCATAACAGAAGTTTTGAAATTAAAAATAATTCAGACGGAAATTCTCACCTGGTACTGTGGATTTGAGTTCGAAGATAGTGCAATCAGGGTCTATGTAATAAATAATTGAAAACTTCTCAGGAGGAAGGGCACTAAAGAAGAATTATAAAACAAAACAGAGTTATTATTGCCAGGACCAAAAGGTATGAGGTGAAATTCAAGTGAGACCTGAACAATTCTAGTAAAGAGTCGATAATTTGTGTTGTTGACAGACAACGCATTCTATCCATGTTTCATTTGATATGGATACCTTTGAGATCTAAACATGTGTACGAGGCAAACACGACCTCTAAAATATTTTGTTCATTACAGTTCTTCAAATTGAAATGTTTTCGTACATTACACAAACTATGGTAACAAACTAGCTTTAAGAAATTTCAAATACTTCAAACTGCTACTTATCTTGTGTTTGTAGATCAATTGAATACGTTTTCATGGACTAATAAACACAAATAAAGTTAACAGTTCATGAACAGGCAATGTCATGCTCGAATTTAATGTGGGTGAATTAGATAAAAAAACACATTGGCCTCTTTTAATAAAAAGCACATGATTTGCATGGCATAACAACGATTAACATCAATGCACAGAAGTGTCATACACATTTTTTCAAACCAACGTCTTAAAAATATTCAAAGTACTGCGTTACAGATTTTATGGAATAAACATAAATCAGCAGGTTGTAAGACTTGTTTATACGTTTATAGCATATTTTTCCTCACAAACTGAAATTTTCGTGGTTTTAGGCGCTAGTTCATTCATTCAAGAGTTCATTTTCCAATTATGGTAAGCTTACCTAAAAGTACAACTGTCTTTCAGACGGGACATTCGCTTCGAGTTTAAGTTTCTCGTGTGTAATTTGTCTGCCGTCCAGTGGTGTGTCGTGGACACAAGTCACGCCCTAAGGTCAACTGAAACGTGTAATGTAACGTAGTTTCAAAGAAATTCCCCATAATTTTTGTTCGCACAATTTTTCTATTCTTTTTTGTGAAGTGAATCATATTTTACAACCATATGTGGTGAATCAAAACAATGTACAACACCCGGCAAAATTCACCGATGCTCAGGCAACTAGACAAAACGCATCATTTACTATTTGTAGGCCAGATTGTAAACAGAAACAACTGGAATGTACGAGGGCTGTATTTTCAACGACCCTTTGCATGTATTTCAAAAATCAATGTCTAACGAGAGCCTAATTATAAGAAACAACGTGTGTACTTTAGTCCAAATGCTGGTATTCGTTGTGATGTTAGTATTCAACAAGCCTGCTTGCCCACAGAGCAAGGGATCTAAACATTTGTGGGGTTAGACCATTTCTTCAATACGCACGACTTGAAAAGCTACATTACTAGGCTAGCGGGTGGCACTTTTTGTATAGGCAAGCACAAGCACAACACGCAGACATAGTGTGACTGCAAGCGAAGCTGGGAGAACATGTGGCTGGCAGCAGCTCGCTGGACGCACATCGCAGAATGACATTATTCATCCATATGTTGTGTGTGAGCTTCTAGTGATTTAGAGGTCGTCATTTACGGCTTTAAAGAAGTATATTGCATTGCTCTGTAACTCCTTATTCCTTACTTGTCTTCCTTTATTCTTAAGAATTGAGGGTTAGTAAGTCCTCAGAGGCTAGTTCGATTTCCGTTAGCATCAGATGTTTAACACGTTGACTTCGATTGCCTGATTGGTGTAAAACTTCACTTTGTACGCATAGTCACTAGAAGGATCGGAAAAAATTACAGAACCTAACCTACGTGGTACACATACGTACCACTTTGGAGTCAACGTGTTGATGATCATGCTAGATTTTGTTCATAATCTCTACTCTAACACCTAAAAATACTGAAAGTGAAGTTCTATGAATTTCAATTCGATATAATAGATTTTTCCTTTTTCTCTCTGGTACCGGCGAGCAATACTACTATTGGCTTGCATGCTTTTGTGCCCACTTCCTTTAAGAGTTGCTAGCTCAAACGCAGCATGAAGGTTATCATTGAATTTTGTACTAATTTTAGCAATACGCTTGCGTAAGGGAAATTGCCATAAACTCGCTCTGCTTTAATGAATTAATTCCTCGGTACTTTATCCTGGGTTGGAAGTAAATGTCGCTTTAACTAATATTACTTGACTGCGATGTATTAGATAAAACTACTTTCTTATGACATTTTTAGGACGATTCACGGAGAATGGACAGCTCAGAAGCTTTTCTTCCATACATTTTCTTAATTTGTCGTGAGCTCCTAAGCATAGAATGAATACACTAGCGCTACGCGTACTTGTGTCTTAGCGAATAATCGTGGGACACTTACTTAAAACAAATACGCTATTAATTAATTAGAATAATTTAACCTCAGATTTTCTTAAATAATGAAATTTAAGAGGGCTTAGCAGTTTCATAGTCATTTTTTCAGTAAGACTTGAAGTCACATCTAAGAAAATTCGAAAAGCAATTAAGATTCATGTGAGTAGTTTAGAAATTGGAATCAGAGGTTGGCATGCGGAGCAAGAATACGAAGCATCAAACACCTTCAAACAAGTCCATGCAAATGTTGACCAGTTACAGAAATGCAAAAAACTAATGAAGTAGTGCATTAACGAAAATTCTTCACAAAAACCATAAAATGAGAAATAATGCGATCCCGTAAATACGAAAATTACGTTTACTGACTGCAGACAATAGAACTCAATTGAGTTTGTAGCTACCAGCAAAAGCGTCTACAGCCACGTTTCAACGCTTAAAGTGAGAGGCTTCCTTTAAAGGTACTTAATATTTATAGACTCATAGTACGTAATTCGTGTTGCTTGAAATGTCAATCAAACACGGAAATGTGACTGCAATTGAGTTCATTTATTTGAAGCATCTATGTATCGTTTTTGCATTCAGTTGGTGTGATACTACTATTGGCTCGAGCTGGACGCACTTTTCAGAACTGCAGGAGGGGGATATTTGTGTGTTCTCAATTATAAGTATGAAAAAATTTGACACTGAAACTAGAATTCTTTTCGAAATCACGCCGACTAAACTGGCTATAACTTCGCTATCATTATTATTCTTTTTTCCATACAACGTCGTGGATTAGTCTCATTTTTTAATTGTCTTACACGGATACAATGAAAT
The DNA here is from genome assembly GCA_006783055.1 of Trinorchestia longiramus. Taxonomy (NCBI): domain Eukaryota; kingdom Metazoa; phylum Arthropoda; class Malacostraca; order Amphipoda; family Talitridae; genus Trinorchestia; species Trinorchestia longiramus. Next base: position 25,491 of record VCRD01001734.1, read on the forward strand.
AAAACACGAGCTAATCAACTGAGAAAACGGTTTGTCCAGCGAGACTTCGCCGAAAACTCAAAACATCGAACTAAGAAAAAAAACAAGCGAGGAAAGATAACATTTCTTAAACTCTTCAAATGAATAATGTCATATTTAGAAATTTTTACGGTTGCCTTGTAATTGCTACTTAAAATTTAGCTTCTGTGAAAAAGAGTACAAGTTTGTATATTTTAGAAGAGTTTAGCTTGTTTTCACTTTTAAAAGTTGCAACTTTTTCATCTAATAGCTAAGAAATAGAAAATAGAAATAGAAAAAACACTCAATAACGAACTACACAATTTAAATACGAGCTGACATAAATTATCGACAAAAGTACTTGGCACACAAAGGTATACTTGACTAGAAAGAACATGGGAAGAGATGTTTAAAACTACAGATACGGTGAGGATAAAACGGTGAGGATAAGGAGATTGGTGCAAGTTTAGAATCAAGAATATAATTAAATAAAAGTATTCAGTTCAATTTGGTTGAATGACCGCATCTAAATAGATGAACCTAAAGCGTCTATGAGGCGGCTCGGTGAGACGTCCTACAATAACAGCTCTCTGCTTTGCAACATGTTACTCAACATGAGGTAACAATAATTCTGTTCATAAGATACACAGTTTTTGTACTGTGTATCTTATGTTCGATCAATACTACTTCAATGTAATTCTCAGATGTTTACGGAACAATCGAACATGTTCTGTGTGAACCAAGAAAACCATATCCCAACGAAAAAAAATCGCGGTACACCGGTCTCAAACCTCACCATCTCCCATACGGTCAATATCTACGTTCAAATTGAGCTCAACGGTGATGTTTCCTTCAATTATCAGTATTTTATGTAAAAATTAACGAAGTACGGAGGATTTTGCGAAAAGGTTCTTCAAATTGGAGGGTTACGTGACTGTGAAGGTCCGTTTAGATCCAACTGAAAGTTTAAGCCAACTGTGCGTATGTGTGTCGGTTCCTTAAACTGATAAGGAAAGATGTAGGCCAGGTGAGTGAGGCTAATTCATCTGTGGCAGAGCTCCTGAACGCACAAGTCGCTGCACTTCAGAGTTTATCCTCCTGCTGGCCACTTGGTAGGCCTGCACGCCAGTCTGCTCGGGGGCCAGACCGTAGGCACAGAAATCGGAGTATATGAGCTGCAAGGAGAGATAATCCGAGGGTAAGTGAGGGAGGACAGATGTCGTCACATTTGTTTTCTGAATCACCAACAGAACGGCCTTTCCAACACGGCCCTTCAAAATGGGCACATCATTCAAAAGGTGACTAAAAGAAACGATACTGCTTATCAAATTCCCTGTGACCATGGAAAATGACTACTCTGAACTGGAAAATAAGAGGTCAAGGTAGCAGAGGTAAGTGGTCAAAGATAGTAGAGAAGGGTAGGATTTAGAAGCGAAATGACAGAGGAGGAAAGAGAGAGAAGGAACAATGGACTTTCGTAAAGCTATCAACTTAGTGGATAATGACAATGAGAGAATTATAATTTCCAACTGAAAAAAAGACTTGTATTCGTGGCATCTGATATAAAGCAACTCGTGAATAGAGTGAATATACTGGTCAAGCATTGCTACTCGAAGAAAAATATATGAAATTATATTTAGACCCTAGGCTGATTCCACATAACATTACTGTTGGTCAGAATATATGAACTTGTGGAGATTTACAGTCGGAAACGCTTTTTTATCCCAGTATTCGTGTAAAAGATAAAATTTTGCCATGAGTGAGCTCCACCAATTTTTTCTGTTAATTTTTGACATCATTTCTAATTATGTTCTTGAGTGACTAAGTATTTATTTATGTACGTTTTACTGCTAAAAAAGTTTACAAATTGAACAGAAGTGCAGTACTTCAAGTTCAATAAAAGTTTCAGTAATATTTCATCAACTCCCGTAAGGAAATTGTCTCCTTTAAGGAGAAAAATATTTCACAGTACAAGAGCCGAGTTCTTGAGAAATTTCTACGCTGGTCTCAGGATCATAACCGGGTTGTAGATGTGCATGCTTATATACCCTGATTTTACCCAACAAACTAATACGTTTCCACTGAAATATGAAACTGAATAAAGGATTATGCTGATGGTCATGAAGAATATTTTAAACAACCAACTCAATTGCCCTGATTTCACAAATATGTGCATAAGATTTGGTTATATTATTATAGGAAAATCCAAAGAATTTTGATAATTCTGGACTATAAGTACGCTTCAGATAGTCGATCTCCAGTGATACAAATAAATATATTCACTCTACAGCAACAGCACATTGACGCGCAATCTATCAGTAGAATCAATGCTTTTGCAGACACACGAAGTGTTCGGCTTCATGCCGGTAGATGATGCAACATGAAAAAATGTTCTCATATTAATTTTTTACTCAAGTATTTTGTCGGGTTTTTAAAAATCCTCTTGTGGACTTATGATTTCATGGATATGAGGCGAAATGAATAATATTGGGAGATTTTATTCTAAATTGCGTGTTTTATTTTCAGACTACAAATAGTAAAAAAGTTAATGATGGTACGTCAACTCCTACGATTTACCTACATTTCTACGTTCATGTATACAAAAATAAACCAAAAACTGTGCCAAAAAATTGGGGAAGTTTGAGGCAATACGGTAAGCCTTATAAAAAGAAGAATCAAAATGACAATCATGTGAAGTAGAACCGCGGAAAGCTAATCATTGATTTTTTTTTTGGCTGTCTGATCGCAACCAACGGAGGAAATGTTTTTGTGAACTTTGATACGAGGATTGTAGCACGTTCACATGGCGTGGTCATCTGCTGTGTATCGGTCGAGACCAAACAGTCTCTCATGATGCAATTTCGATGAAAATAAAAACCCAAGTTCCATTTATGATAGGAAAGGGAAAAATGAGGGTGAAGATAGAAACTGGGAAAAGGTTATAATGCAAATGCAAGGATTAGACAAGTAAGCAGGCCAAAAGCATGTGGTCACATCTGACGAACACAGGGAAAAGCACAATCATGAATTGCGCAAGAATAAACAACTCAAAAATAAATTTCAGGCAGTGCATATCATTCCTCGTGTTTGCTAAAAAAGTTTTCATGTCACTGAACAACGCATACTACATGGTTAAGCAAAAATATATTATCTAGGAATCTGAGTGATGACTCAACGCTGCTGTAGAGGTGTACAGGCGCAGGCTAAGCAGCTGCGTGCTTGGGGATGCAAGCTGGAGAGGGGGTGACCTTCCGACATACTTCTCTGACCAATGTATGTTTGGCTTAAAAACGTCCATTCAATTGGTATAGAAATGAAGCATAGTTTCAAAATACTAAGGGTTACAAGCAGCTTCAAATTTGAAATTCTATGTACGAACTGCAATCACAAAATATTGTGTACGGACTACTAAAGAAAGAACGTAATAAAGGTGGTGAGACTTACATTTCCCTTCTCTGCATATATTGTGCTCAATCTAGGCAAAATTTGCATGCGGTCGTCGGAGCATCGAAATTGGTCACTTACCTGGTGTTGTTTGACCACTTTTCCATCCTCAACGAATTCTGTAGCAGATTCGGAATGTTTTGTTCTCGCTGAAGTTGAGAAAATTCTACGGATTTGTAAGTCATTTGATATGTTTTTATTTCTTTGAGTTTTCTGGCAAAAAATAAAAAAATTCGCTGCGGAAATTTGCCTAAATTCTCGCTAGCGGAACAGATACTGAAGGTGATGACACTAAGAATAAGACTCAAGCTCAAAGCACCATCGGCACGTGAATTATGAAACTAGAATTAATGAAACTTCAATTCTGTCCATTTCTAGATTGGTCAGCTCCTAGATAGGTTAGTTTTTATAGTGTACTCGTAGTTTCTAGATGGAACCATAGTTTCAACCTTGTAGAGTAAGGGTTCCCAATCTGGGGTGCTCACACCCCCTGGGGGATCGAGGTGATATTCTAGAGGGTGCGAGAAAAGTCCAGGTAATTGGATTATACGTATATGTATTAGAGAATGTAGTAACAATCTTTTTTTTTGATAAAATATTATTCTGAATTCGTAGAATTTATCCTTGAGCAAAATATAAATTTCAAGGGTGAGAGGTTCGAATTAAATATGTTTAGGGGTGCGGGCCAAAAAAAGGGTCGGGAACCCCTGTTGTGGAGAAAATCCTTAAAAAATCATTGAACGCCTATTTTTTGATGAACAACTATAAGAAATACTTATTTTGTAAATGTCATGTATGTATTTTTTATTAGCAATTCAAGAATGTTTGATTCTCTACGTTCTTGGTTTGACAGCATGTTGGTCGAAGCTACACCACAGAACTCACCTCAGCTGGGAAGAAAGGGTAAAAAAGTTAGGGCATTTGCACAGGTAATGTGCACCCAGTTCTAAGAAGACGTTGACCCGTGAAAATAAGTGGAACTCACCTTGACTATGTGGGCTAGGCAAGTGCACTGGTATGGGTGCAGGTTGTGGTCCAGCCTCTCACTGAGCCAACTGCACAGCATTTGTACTTGGCCCGCGTACCATTGCTATGGAGAACACAGAACACATTTGCTACAATTTTTACGAACTTATCACAAGAGATCTGCAATCGAGAGTTTTTACAAGCCTGCTTATTGCCCTTATGCATTAACAGAACGATATTTACAGTGTAATATAATTAATACTCCCCAATTCGATGTTGATTTATTGGGTTGCAGACTAGGTCATTCGAAAATGATGAGATTTTCTAATTCTATGCACTATGAACAGTAGCGTACGGCTTTATACAGTGAGAATTATACAACTACATCTACCGAATTGAAAAAGGTAGCTATTTGATGACTTTACAAAAAAGATATTTAAATATATCCTCAATAAAAGTATTCGTATCAAATTATCACAGAAGGCGTTAAATCAATACATTATTACAACCTGAAACTCAAAGATACAGCTTGGGCGAGCGGTTACGCAGAGAGTCCTGCCGGTTGGAACCTCAGCCAGCGTGCTGGTACTGTGTGTCTCTCATTGATCAGTGGACCAAGGTGTGCTAGAGGGCTTACAAAGGAGGAAATACTTGCACTAAAGTATCACTTTTCGAAACATGAGTTTTCTGATGGACCTAAGGATGAAAACTAACTAGAATGCCAGTCCAGTCAATGCGACCAATAATGAAATCATTAATAGGTCAAACCGTGAACGAACAGCTGATAAATTGGTTCACAAAACTGCATACAAGTATGAGGTTTCGATAAAATCAGAAGTACATGAGAAGCGAATATAATTGTAAACGGATACTTAAACTTACCCAGTATTATATAACATAGATGGGAATATTAAAGTATACACAAATGCTCATATCATCTCACCTCAAGGAGGTTGAGTATCCAAAGTTCATCATTGACTTTTTGTCTGATTTGATCCATGGAATTACGGGCGAAGTTGATGTAGGCCTTCCCCAGCTCCCGCCCAGACCCACTCACATTCTGGTGATGCATACATTCACAGTGACACCTCTTAGGCTTCACCAACTCATAAAGCTTCATTTGCAGCTTCAAAGCTTCTAGGCTTCAAGCTTCATTCAATGTGAAATCAATGTATGATTTCACATTTCACTGCTTGGAGAACTTATATTTTTTAAGTGTTTCAACATGAGAAGATTAGCAAATGGTCTTTGAGCAAAGGCAGTCTGCAAAACTAAAATTTATAAATAAGGAATGCAATGGACATTACTTTATGCCCTAAGAATGGGGAAACAAATTAAAGTGCATTTTGAACTTTATAACAAAGTCCGAATTTCCATGAATTGCATACGAACTGAAAATAAAACTAAGAATAATAAAAAATTAGCGGTCCCTTAATGGAGATTTTTGTATCTCGATTCGATAATTCGAGTAAAATATATTTACTTAGCACTGACAAGGAATAAAATTCTACCAAACAACAAATGTAAGTCATATGCGGTTACGAACTTTGGGTTCCATGTGGAAATCATTGAACAAGGACAGTCATTTAGAACTGGAATTAATTGAGACGAGGATTACAGATGTCTACAAATATAGTGGCGTCCGTGCCAGACCTAAAGCCCCTGACTGAGCTCCAATTATACACCAGTCATATTTCTAGAAATGTAAATGCGTATAAATATGTACGGCGTGCATTCATATCGTTATACATGTATCGAGCTGTGGCGTCCATTTTAGTAGAACTGAACTCACGGTAGTTGGCCAATCAGCATTAATTATATCCTTCATTTCTCCTTCAAAGTATTTTTCAAACTAACAAGTTTCTAAAATGCTTAATCCAGAAAAAAATTTTGATCTATGAATATTATATACGTGCTCTGACACATGACTGTTGCAGCATTTTTGGTCCCTGTGAATTTTAAATTTACTTTTGTATTGTGGCCTGTGGAAATTAGGCTAGTATCATCCGAATCACTATTAGTGTGTTATATAAAAAACAGGTAAAATTTATGAATTCATTGCACTAAGAACATTTTGCATTAATCAGCATTGATCAGCATTGCTATATTAACTGATCAAGCGCATGATTTTACGCAATTGTGTCATTCTTACTACATATGATATCTCTTGATCATAAAGAAACAACACGAAAAAGTATGCGTTCGTATCGTACAACACATCATCAAAGCAGTACCCAGTTTATGAAAGATTAAATCAAAAATTAAAATTATTAGATTAGTTTCCACACCAACTCAAAAGATAATGAAATCTGAGCGTAAAATACATAGATTTATGTTCCCAAAAGCTCACAGGAGAGTGAAATCTGAACGTAAGATCCGTAGATTTGTTTTTCCTACAGTTTCAAGAGATGAAATCTGAGCACAAAAAATTCGTCGATTTATTTTCCTACCAACTTAAAAGATAATGAAATCGGAATGTAAAAGCCGGAGATTTATTTCCCCACAAACTCAAAAGATATGAAATCTGAACATAAATCCGTAGATTTGTTTCCCCATCAGGTCAATGAATAATGAAATCTTAGAGCAAAATCAGCAAATTTGTTTTCAGTACCAGCTGGAAAAGTAATAAAATCTGATAGTAAACTCCAAAGATTTGCTATGATTAAATAAAACATTTGTTATATTCAAATAAAACATCACGTTTCACAGTTAGAACATGGAACCTAAATGAAAATGACGATAGGTACATCCCACAAATATAGCATAATTAGACTAAGGCCAATTTTACACGATTATCCCCGAGTGACACTGCATGTTTTCCTCCGCTATAAAAGATAAACAGAATGAAACTTGAACCCAAACGACATTTGTTTTAGACAGTGTTTCTAGGATGCGTACGCTTTATGATGTAATTACTCGAGTTTTTTCTCATACACATAGCATCCACCCAAAAGCAGTTGCAACAACAACAAAAAATACCAGCCTCTGTCGATCTCCTTCTTCTTAATAAAATAACAATATCATCATTAACTTTATATCAGGATGAGCACCGAAAGATATGATCGCAGATTTGCATACGATGATGTTGACATGGAAAGTAGTCAAACCTACGCTGTGCTGGAAGCAAAACTGGTCCGTAACGGCCATTATTTTTCAAAGGCTAGCACGTTATATCATAAAAAATGGACTGCAGTATCCCAGCCATAAATGTTTTAACAAGCAAAAACCGTACATTTAACAGTTTTAGTCAAATAATTTTATTACCTAGAAAAAACATATATGTACTACGTATATTAAACATCTGATAATAAATTACAAACACACGAGTGAAATAAAACAGCATATGCGAGTATAAATATTCTAATTCACTCGATCGTTTTAGGACAAGCAGCGATTGAAATTCGTGTTTGTGGAATTTCTGCAGTCAAACAATACTTTGGAATGAATAACTTTCGCAGGCTATAGCTGCCGCTTAATTATGGTTGTAAATCAAACGTCAAACTTATGTCAACCTGAGGGTTGTAATAAAAAAAAAACTATTTTTTAACCAAGCTCGACCCCCTCACCCTTCTCCCAGGGATTTATATGGAAATTTCTTGATAAAACTCTTGATAAAGGATCGTAAATACAAAAAAGCTTATGCGTTTCGATAGATGGAAAGATAAATTCAACTGGATAAAAGCTTGAACCCTAGTCAAGAAAAGATGCTACACAACTCAGTTGAGAAAACATTGCTGAGTATGAATAGCTACTTAAAACAAGTCCTTAACTTGAGACTAGTGAAGACAACACGAGAGAGCTCTGACTCACGGTGAAGGAGAGGATGGAGCCTATGAAAGAGCCCTCGTCGTAGCGTCCTAGCTTAGACAAGACTGACTCCAGTACACTGATGAGTTTGCCCACCATGCCCTGAGTCATGCCCGTACTCGTGCGCTCGATCAAGTCGTCGATCTTTGTGTGGTACTGGTGCTGGGGGAGGCGAGTTATTCCAGTCAATTAGTAGAAATAGTACAATTAGTAACACATCCTGATATTTTCTCTATATGCAGAAAGGTAAGTGTTCAAAATATGAATGAACAAAATATAAATTATAGAGTAAGCCAAAGAATAATATTTAGTCATGTACAGTGTTTGAAATAGAGTATACACTATTGATGCTAACAAATTGTTTTTTGTCAATTGTCGTACGTGGAATTATAAAGACAATAGTTATAATTTTTTATGTTGTGCATTCTTCTTCCATAGATTCTAGAACAATCATGCAAACTAGCAAAGAGAAGAGAATCAACTCTAAGCAGCCTATTACTGTAATTCCTTAACTAAACTCGTTGGAGGCCTTGTTAAAATCACTCAACCTTTGTGCAATACGAAATATATAAAACTGAAAAGTTTTATTAAAGAATTCTTTTGAGATGTATTCCATACATTTTCAAAACCTTTACTTCAGTATAAGGGGAAATATAAAATTATCTGCCATTTTATGTTTTGAAATTTATTTAGAAAAAATCAGAAGGTAAATAGATATGCTATTTTTCCATGTTGCCTGCTGTCATTTCGATGTCCTTGGTCGAGCGATTAACAGGCTTGCTTAATCCTCATAAGGTGAAGGTTTTCGGTTCTTCGCTCAACCATTCATCCACAGCTTCTGGCATTTCTTTCTATGAAGCTAAGCGACGACTTCGCTAAACATTTTTGAGCAGTTCAAAAAGAGCTTAGTCGGTAGGTGCAAGATTTGTTCTATAAAAACATGGTGTGCCAGTTTCTGAAAATTCAATTGTTTCAAGACATGACCCATTAAACCACAAATGCCACGCTACTCATTTTTTACGATAATATGTTTAGGCGCTTGGTCTGAATTGGTCATAGAATAAAAGTCTTCCATTCATTTCAATCCCTGAGGTACTGACACTCATTAGGACAACAAAAATAAAATTCATGGTTTTTGCTTTTCTTTGGTGCCACCGCTAGAAGAGCTGTAATGTGTTTACTGAAACTGTAACAAGAAAACTGGAAAAAACTTCATACTCCAATTGCAGAAGTGCCAACCACTGTAAAAGCACGCAGGCAGTGTGGCACATCTAAACCTATATTTAGGTTTGCTCTTATAATTGACCACCCTGGATTGAGACGCAATCGAAGAATTACAGTAAACACAACGTAGTCCACTTACCACGTCTACTCCATCGACGGCGCAGAGCTTGAAAGACTGATTCTTAGCGTCGAGTATGACGTTAACCATCGCACACATCTCCGCTGGCAGCACGTAGTCAGTAGACACGAAGCCTGTGCTCTTTTTCAGCCACTGCTGGAAGGCGTTGTCCGTGCGAGTGATGCACGACTCGATCATGTCGCAAGCCATCAGCTGAAGTTCATAACACCAGCAAACTATTATTAATAAGCAAATATCAGATTTCATTTTCTCATGAAAATGTTTACTATACTCGACCATAGATGTGATCATGTTCATTGGCTAAAAGTTGTTCAAAAGTTCCGTAGTGTGTATTGGTCTGCTTGTAGAGCGATTCGTACTTTGTCAAACAAGTACTCATATTCTAGCTCCTATCTACTTCTTCCTATCTCATTGTCTGAAAAGAGTGCAAACTGAAAATAAAGTGCTTAATTTTTAAATCATAGAATCTATATTTGGGCAATAACAAAGGCTGAAAACGAATTTTTGACAACACCTTACTGACTGAAAACATTTCAAATAATGGAAGGGGATCTCTCTACTCTTACAACAGGAATTAACACTCCACAAAATTTTAATGTCCTCCTTACTTTCAGCCGATTAGTCTTTAGTTCATTATTAACTACTCATACATAGCAGGTGATGTATGGAGATATAACAACCTACATTAGACTCTTAGAGAACGCAGTGTTTCCTTTGAAGCGAGAACCTTTCTATTGAGTCCGTGGTTGGTACTTTATATTCTCAAGTGACATTATTTAAAAGAAGATAAACGTAACTGATTATACAGAGAAAAGTTAAATTTATTGACCATAATTATGCATACCTACATTGAAATGAGAAATTTATAAAACTTTAGTGAGGGTTTTGTATCTTCCGTAAAAAATGCAGAACCCATACCTGAGCGTAGACATCCAACCCATACCTATTTTCTATCTCATATTTCCTGAATTTCGAAGCTGAATCCCAAGGATAATTCATTAAAATAATTAAATTATTTGTGCGTGTATAGCACAAGGCCAAGACGTGCAACAATCATTCTAAGTCAAGTGGTGGGAAGCACATATGTGTTCTCACGCTATATACTCTCTTATTTCTTGTTCAAGGCATTCTTATAACAAATAGGGTACTACACTGTATATAACATAATTATTAGTTTAATACAACCTCTGAAATCATTCTAAAGGAAGAAAAATTCTTCAGTTCATCCAAAAGGATCATGTGCAACATGAAACTAGCGTTCTGAGAAATTACGTGAAACGTAGACAGTTTATACGTAAACGGTCAGGGTACTGAAAAATTCAACGGTTTATGAAGTCTAAAGATAGAATTACTTAGATTTTGCGATCGCACATCCGTTTTAACTATGATTTGAGCATTGCAGTACACTTTACCTTGAGTCTCTGCTCCAAGTGCTTGGCGAAATCTATGTCAGGCCAGTGCAGATCGTGGATGAAGGATTGCAGCGCATCTAATTTCCAAAAAAGGTCTTCAGAAGTGGCGCACCCGTTTCTGATTTATAAAGAAACACATCGAGTGAAATTGGCAGTCATAACAATTCATTAAATAAGGTCTCACTCAGCTTTGAAAACGTGGAGAAAAGAATGAACGAAAAGATGCGTCACCTCACCGATAGGCATCAACAACAAAAAGTCCATGCAGCAGCGTAAAGAACTTTTAAAAAATTAAAATTTTTCTGTACACGGAGCAAAAGAATCAGCAGGTCTCCGTTGTGCAAAATGGTAGATAAAAACGTTTATTTTGTGCGCTGCAGGTTAGGATCGCGGGGTCACTGAAGGCTTTTTGTAATACGGATAAAATGCAGTCAAAATAAAGAATTATATGCAGCTAGAAGAATATAACACGATCACAGAATGAACTCATAGATGAAAGACGAATGAGTGAAAAATCACAGTCTGTCATAATTTTTTCAAATATTGATTGCAAATCAAATTATCCATGAAGACTGAGTGAAAGCTACACAAAACTCAAACTTAAAATGGATAAACAAATGAACATAAAATCACTAACGAGACACCTTACATAACATTTCCATCAGTTTACTTGAGGTGAGCATAAAAGGATACGTAGAAGCAGGGTTTAGAAGATATGATTTAAAAATTATGGGTCTGTCGCAAGAGCCTTTGGGGAACAGTAGTCCAGTTGGTACTTCTCTAGGAAGGAGGAGAATCTCCGTACGCGTAGGCGAACCAAAAACTGAATTTTACTAATCGCACTGCAAGAATTAAGAAATTATTGATCAAAGAGAACCATGACGAGCGACAAAATTTGATGCAATAAGAAAAACGGTGTAGCCACACTCCTGTAGTTGATTGTCATCAGGGTTCGAGCACAGCACACAATGTAAAAATCTCCAAGCTTGTCTATGTAAAGAAAAGGAGAAGTTTGGTGCTTAGGAAGTAGACCTTACTATTCTAATGCATAAAATCAACGTCGTTTCAACACATTTTCACGATCACAGAACAAGATGCATAAGAAAAAGAATCGTGTTCTAAGCAGTTTATGCAGTAACAACCATTTCAGTCTTCTTAAACAATACATCCGTACTTGGTAGATCATCATCAAGAGATGAGTAAATGGAGTTTTTGGACTGCAATATGCTGGTCTCACTAGCTCACCTAAAGATTTTTCTATAGCATTCGAATGAGAGGAAATTAACTGTAGAGAAAGAACCAAGAGATGCCAAACATTCCAAAGCGTGCAGAGAAGAAGGGCAGAACTTTGCTGTCACCATCTGGGCTCGGGCTAGAAAATGCTAACATTTTTCAGGTATTCTACTAGTCGTACATCCTTTGAGAATGTAATTTAATAAAACTAACTTCTTAATTGGACTGTATTTACAAATTTGAAAAACTTCGATCCTTAGTCGAAGCAATGCACTTCAACCTAAACGTTTGTGAATAGCACGCTTTCAGACCATGGATCGTAGCGAAGTCATTCTACCAAGCTCCAAATACACAGAAATGGCAGTAACATGTTCCCCAACAAGAGTTGGTATGCGAGTGTTGCCTCCTGTTGCATTTGAGGCCTAGTGAATGTCTTAGCTGCATCAGAAAGCAAAGAGATGTTCTCAAACTTGTCTTGAGTTGAAAGCCAGATGCCCGCCCATCAGGCGTCAGCCAAAAGACTAAAGGTTGTGTACCTGAACAGGACGACAGGGTCCACTTTTTTCTTAGGATCGAGTTCTTGAGTTGGCTTCCTTAAATGGATGGAGAAAGAATGGAAAATATGAGGATTTTCGTCAGAGTTCAGTGAAAGCCAATCATGAAGGTGTTCTTGCTTGCAGGCACACACATACGGCACACACGTTCGTTGGTCTTACGGAAGCAGTAGATTTACAAAAAAATGAATAGTAGCTAGTACATTGAAAGCTTTGTCATATGTAACAGCAAAAAGAGCGTGACTTGAAGAGCCACATTTCTCAAATAATGAAAAGCGCATTAAAGAATGGAAAGAATTGGGAGTAATCACACTGAGGGTTGATTCCTATACAGTAGCGCCAAAAAGAAAGTTCGAACTGCCAATATTTTTTAAAAACTTGTAAATAACGCCCAATTTAAGGTAACTGATCAAAACAAACTATAAACTATTCGATTCAGCGTTGATTCCTCTTTAAAGTTGTATGCTTATATTCGATTGTCAATTGGACTATACAAGTGTTCACGTCAATTTATATAGAAAACACAAAATCAGAAAGGCAAAAAGAAACTTCGCGATTCATAATTTGAAAATAAACCAGTTAATATGTCCAGCCTTTAGACCATAGAGTATCTGTAATCGTGCCAACTGTTGCTCTACGTTATAACAGTTATAGTTAGTCCGAATGCCTCGATTTTCTCTTAATGACCGTAATGAGCTTATTAAACTCCACAATGCAGGAATATCCAACCAAGAAATTGGCAGAAGATTGAAGTATGATGAGTAAACTGTACGAATGACTGTGCAAAAGTACCAGAAAAATGGCAGTGTTGAAGATCAGATGGCAGATTCCTAGGATAACTTCTTACAGAGACGACCGCGCCATAAAGATCCGCAGCCTCAGAAACAGATTTGAAACTTCTCCTCAGATGCATAAACATTGTAACCTTGCAGATAAGTGTTCTTTTTCAACAATTAAGAATAGGCTTAACGAATTTAAGCTGCGAGGTTGTGTCGCAAGATGCAAACCAATGATATCTGTGAAGAACAGAAAGCGCCGTATAGACTTCGTCAGATGTCATGAGGATCATGACGCCTCGTACTGGCGAAGGGTGTTTTTTTAGCGATGAAAGCAAGTACAATATGCAGTGATGGCAGGCAGTACGTCAGACGAAGGAAAGACGAGGAATTTAATCACAGGTGCACTGTTTCAACGCTGCAAGGTGGTGGAGGGTCCGTCATGGTGAGGAACGTGATCAGTGCCCATGGTACGGGCCTCTAGTTCGATTACACGGTCGAATTAATTCGACCAAATTCACTGATATGTTGGATGCGCATTTTGTGGCCTATTTTGATGATAATGTAGAAGATAATCCCATCTTCATGCAGGATAATGCCCCCATTCACACAACTAGTAATGTCAAAAGGTTTCTTATGGGCATAATATTCTATGTTTGGACTGGCCTGCCCCATCACCAGACCTCAATCCAATTGAGAATGTATGGCACTACATCAAACAACAGCTACTCAACGATAATATTCGTAATCCTGATGAACTCTGGACAAAAATTAAAAAAAAGTGAGACGCCCTTTCACCGGAGGTCTGTCACAAACTAATCGAGGAAATGCCAAAGAGATTTCAGGCTGTCAAATCACAGAAAGTTATGCTACTAAACACTGACTAGCATAACTGACTTTTGCCTTCTTGATTTGGTGTTTTCTATCATATATAAATTGACGTGAACATTTGCATAGTCCAACTGAAAATCGAATATAAGCATACAATATTAAAGAAGAATTCAACGCCGAATCGAATGGTTTATAGTTTGTTTAGATCAGTTACCTTAAATTTAGAGTAATTTACAAGTTTTAGAAAATATTGGCAGTGCCGACTTTCTTTTTGGCGCCACTGTATGTATATAAATATGTATACATAAAAGCTATAGAGGCGTTCATGAAAATGAAAAAGTCATGGCGCGCTTTTTGCACTCTTCATCTTTCAAGAAAATAATATTTTGTTTCAATTATGTGCGTGAAGTCACACCAAGAAGAAAAGGAATGCGACACGTCACTGCAGCCGGACACCGGGAGCAGCGCGGCCCGCATCTTGTATAACTTTGGAGCGATGAATTACTAGGTAAAGCTGAAAAAGTTTTATAAACCACATCAAATTGTTTTGTCCAGCGACACGAGCACATCGAGATAAACTTAAACTAAAGATATAAACATAGAAAAGTAGAACACATGCTCGTGAAGCAGAAGAAAAGCTTTCACACAAGAGTGAGAGAAGGTCACGCGAGGTTAAGCCAGAGTTGTGTATGGTGGCCAACACTTGTACTCATGATCACGCCATGCATCCGTGTGTTTCAAGACTGAAAAATCGTTCGTTAACGAAATATTTTTGAAAATTCAGTGTTGTAAAATTGAAAATACTTTAGTATGATACAATTTCAGTTTGAAAGCATTTTTTTGTTACCGAAACATTTAGAATACTATTACAGGCAAATACTACATACTTTACAGATATGGAGGTGTACTTGTGTACACCACTCGTAGGCGACTACGCTTCTGTAACTTCATTTCAAATGTATTTAATATTCACAGAAATTATTCCAACTGAGCAACTTTATCGGACTCCCTTTATATAATAGTGAGATTTAGAGGCAACAAGCCAATTGACGCAACAAAACGCCGCTACCTTTGAGATGTGCGACACTTGACGGAGACTGAGGTGTGAAAGTCAGATGTTTAAAAAAAAATTAAACAAATTTCCAACACGTGCGTGAATAGGGTAATCCTTGCATACGAACTGAGCTAATTTAAGTAGAAACAAAACACGACTGTATTTTTTACTTTGGGAATTTTCGAACGTACTATCGTAGATGGTAGTGACAAATTCAACAAAGAGATGACTAATGTTTCAAATAAATTGAGCAAATGCTGCTGTAAGTACAGCTCATGGGGCCTTTTAAAGTTGAGAAGCACGATCTCGTAAGCAAGGCAGCCGGAGCAGCAGTAGAGTAAAATAAAAATGTAACATGGGATCATTAGCAAGAACTTTTTTCTTTCTGGTATCGGTGTTGTAAGATAAAATTTTCAACTTGATACAAGTTGGCATTTGGAAGCGCTTCAGCATCTTGTTCGTTTTTGGTTACAGTTATAGAAGTAAATTTAAGCATCCTACCTTGGAACGCCGAGTTGTTACGAACTACGCGAATGTCTTTGCAAACAATTAAGTATTTTACCTCCTTTCATTTCCTTATTTAACTTTCCTTCAAATTTAAGTGGAACAGAACATCGAGCGTTCTTCAATTTTTCAGTTCCTAGCCATTCATAACTCCAAGATTATTCTCTAATTTGTTCAGATGTTCCTGCACTCTAAACTGCATATATTTACCCTTGATTTTCCCATCGTTCTCTCTCGAAGCCTTTGTGAATCGACTGGCCAATGGACGACTCCATAAGGTCGACGTAGCGCACCACCATCGGGGCAAAGGTCTCTCTCAAGTGCTGGTGGAATCTGCCGTTCTTGAGGTTGTCTGAGCATAGAGAGCACCGGACATTCTTTAACACCATGAAGTCCAGGACGTGTCTTAACCATCGAATAGTTCTTAAAAGAATAAGGAGACGAAAAAAAGTGTGCATAAAATGACATTGGATATTTCAAGCTTTGTAGGAAGTTCGATAACACGCATAGATAAAACATGTGATGCCAAATCTAAGAAGTTACTACCTACTTGCGTTACACAATCAACGGAGGTCATGGCAAGAGGTAAAAAAGGAAGGAAATCTGCGTGACATAGTCCGCCTGACGGAGATGACTCACCATCTTGTCTGAGGTAATCGTTGAGGATCTGGAAGAGAGGAAAGGCATCCCAGGTATCGGGGGGCTGCTCAGAGAGCACCTGGTCCATGTCCACAGCAAAGAGTGACCAGAAGATTTCAGCATGCTCCACTAGCAGATCGCTGAACCACGCGAAGGCCTGGACAATTACAAAAATGAACTACTTTGTACTTTTTCCTGTGAAATAGCATTACTAATTCAATTACTGATTTACAGTTTGTGCACGTGAAGTTTTAAAAAATGGGTGCACATACTTGACTAAATAACAAAATGCACTTTGTACATAGAAAACATTGGATAATAACTGTAAATACGAACTGAAAACGAATAGAATTCGATGCTAAATTAATAAATTTTGCTTAAAAAAATTTTTGCTGCGTACATTAAAGTCTTTGAAAAAAATTAGATGAGCGATTTGCAAAATTTCGCATGAAGTCAACTCTCGCTATCACAGCAATGTCTGTAAAATATCATACATGGTAACAGCTGAAAATACATATTTTTACATCCATAAAAAGAGACAAAGACACATTTGATCCGCAGACGAGAAAATAACTTGACTCGTGACAACAAGTTTTAACGCGTAATCATTAGCTGTTTTTTCCTCCTCCTTCCGCCTCACCTTACTTCCTCTCTAGTACCTGTGCGAGTAGTGTGCGGTGGCATGAGACTTGGATAGTAATTCAAGAATTGGCCAATTGGCTCGTTCCTGTGGTAATATTCTAATATATTCTCGTCTATTTAATTATATAGGTTTGCATACTCGTTAACAGAGGAAACATCACTCCTGGTCATTACGCTCCACCTGTTATCCCGTGACCATGAGGCATGAACTACCAAGCAGCCTTGAGCGGTAGAGCCTTGGCGATGGTGGTGCATACATCTCAGTGCACACAACATCACGCTCAGTGTACACAACATCACACTCAGTGCACACAACATCACGCTCAGTGCACACATCACGCTCAGTGCACACAACATCACGCTCAGTGCACACAACATCACGCTCAGTGCACACAACATCTCGCTCAGTGTACACAACATAACGCTTAGTGCACACAACATCACGCTCAGTGTACACAACATCTCGCTCAGTGCACACATCACGCTTAGTGCACATAACTTAGTTCAAAATTAAAACATTTAATTTTATTGAATTGGGGAAATAATTGAGATGATCTTGTGGTCGATTTTTGTGAACTTTAGTATTTGTGCGAGCCAATCGATTTTTTTTGTTGATTTGGACTTCCTTATTCATAAAAGCATGTTCGTAGAAAAAACAGACGTGAATTCTGACCAAACATTTAGATAACATATGCAAGAATAACATTTTCAGAAAAGAATGAATTTTTAGTAACGTGTCAGGGTTGAACTTTATGTACTATAAGCATTTACGGACCGATAAATTGCTTTTATCTTCCACTGTCCACTTCCTTCAAGGCAATTATTGAGTAGGATAAAGCTATAATGTGCGATATGAGGCCAACATTTGGGCAGCTGCAGCAACGTTCAGAGATAGAAGAACTATTGTATAGAGCACTGGTGCTTTGCTTTCATCATTATTGCAAATCTCTGAAACTAAATTCAAAAGAATTTCATGACAGTACTCAATTCTTGGCTGCACACTGTGTTCACGGTACCACTTCACAGAAGTTGGTGAGTCCTCCCAGCAGTCTGCACAAGCTCGTCATTGCCACTACACTTCACAATTTCTGCGCATGCTCTGGTGCAGATGAGTGCGTTTGTAAGCTCATATACAGCTGTCTTGAATGCCCTTTTGTAAGATGCTCTAACTCCCTCACAAAAACGAAACATCAAATGAAATATAACGTTGAAATTCTGTTTTTCCTTTTTTTGAAATATTTTAAAACAAGGAGTCGAAGAGAATTTGAGGTAGTTTCACATTATCGTAAATGTAACAAAAAAATTAGAAGGAATAAGTGCAGTCATGATTGTTTCTGTGGAAGGCTGTCCAAAGAACCTAAAAAGCACACAATTTGTAGGGTTCGATGCAATTTGCCCATGCTTAAGAAACGCATCCTCAATTTACACATCCTTAACACATCAAACTCCCCTGCATCCAATAAAATATCTGAAATGACCTAATATTCTTTTTAATTTAACTGAAAGCGAAACTCATGAAAAGATCGTAGACCTGGCACATTTGACCGAAGGGTTGTAGCACTAAAATAATTCTTCAAGTTGTAGTCACTATATCTCATCAAATCTTTAAGCGTGTCTGGCTCATATTTTATGGTAGATCTCTAGTTTAAAATTAACATGAACTTATTTGACTAGGTGTTCGAAATTCCGCTGAAGGACTGGCAGTAAAATTTGTATGTTCCAGTAGGAGCATGTATCCATCAAGCAGAAATAAATCTTTTCTGACTAGAACCCCGATTGGTGGGAGTAGAGGAGAACCCACAAGATAAACTGCACACACAGGCTACGGACCGTGCAAAGCTAGATGTCATCATGCTCTTCAGTACGTAACATATTGAAGAAATGCTACACAAAGTGCGAAGTGTATATCTTACAAGGATGGTGACTTAAGACTAATTTTACTTAGAAGCAACATAATGTTCACAGTAAATGTATGGGGAGAGCTACTCACCTTGTCCTGCACACACAAAGAGAGTAGGAAGAGGCCATCGAGAAAGAGAAGGGAGAAATGAAGTACATTAGAGCAACACATTAACAAGAACACGATCACACATGAAGCCTCCTCTTGCCCCGGTCATCAATTGTCTGCCTGAACCGAGCGGTTTTGGTCATCAATTGTCTGCATGAACCAAGCAGTTCTGGTCATCAATTGTCAGCTCGAACCAAGCGGTTCTGATCATCAATTGTCAGCTCGAACCGAGCGATTCTGATCATCAATTGTTTGCCTGAACCGAGCGGTTTTGGTCATCAATTGTCTCCCTGAACCGAGCGGTTCTGGTTATCAATTGTCTGCCTGAACCGAGTGATTCTGGCCTGAATCGAGCAGTTGAAATGCAGAAGACGAGCGACGGAAAGTGAGGCGGGCGTCATAACGCTCTGAGAGATGAGCAGTTCCTGAACACAAGATGATCGTTATATCAGGTTGTCCGGAAAGTTCAATATATATAAGCCAATACATTTTTAATCAACCAAATATGAACCATTTTATACCACAAAGCGTTTCCATCTTTCTTTTGACTAGAAAATACTCTCATCGCAGAATTGAGGTGGTTTTATGCCAAAGAGTTCATCAGGGTATCTTTTTAGGTCATTCAAGAAATTGACACTTTTACCATTAAGACTATTCTGCTAAGACCGAAACAAATGATCATCCGAAGGAGCAATATCTGATGAATATGGAAGGTGGGATTACACATCCCAGCCTAGCTGCAGCAATTTTTGACAGGTTTCAAAAGAAACGTGTGGTCTGGCATTAGCCTGATGGATCACTGTCAACTCGTATATTTCTTTGGTTGCTTGTGATGGATTTTTCCTCTATGAAATAGAAAAGCATCAGGTGTGCTCTAAATGGAGGTGTAGTCAAATTTTACTTTCCAAACTCAATCATGTTTTTAATAAGTCGAGAACTACTAAAAATCGGCACGAACCTTCTGGACAACCCAATACTTTCATTGCCTCACTTGAAAAATTGTTTTCTGAACGCACAGTATATTTTGAATAAAGACAATGATGGCAAAGTAGGGTAGCACGATTCAAGAATACAGAAGAAATGTACAAAAAGTAAAAGTTCGTCACTCCTACTTTTCCTCAATGTATTAGTATCAATGAAGTACAAAATTTAGCTTAAAATTCTTATTGGAAATAACTTAAAAGGCTTCGCACAGCAAAAATGTTCGAGCCTGAAAACGAAATTTCGCAATTTTTCAGCTACCAGAAACGCGAAGCTGTTTTTCAACATCTTTGGGCATACCCAGGACGTCTATACCGTGCACCGTCCCAGAACAGGACGGCTATAGCCGTCGTCATGCTCGAAGGAGTTAAAACACCTTAAGGACAAGACGGTCCATTCATGACACTCTCAGAATTATAATTGGAGTTGAGAATTTTTGCATAGTGTGTTGAGGAATTGTCACTCAATAATCTCGTAATTATCGATACACAAAAACTGACCATTTATTTCAAACTACATCACAGATATAAGCACATGAGAAGCAAACAGTTGCTCATGACAAATGCCAAGAGAATAAAGCATGAAACGATTTAACACCTATAATGAGCAGTAAGATATTGAAAGTTTTAGTAATTCACTGAATCTTCTGACAAACATCAAAGTGCATTTCTGTTGGTTCAGACTCGTACAAATGTAAGAAACTTTAACTGTAGTACTCGGGTAAGTGATCACAGCTGCAACATTGTGATAGAAAATTACAACCGTAATACTCGAGTAGGTGATTACGATGCAATACTGAGATAAAGAATTATAAGTACAATACTGACATAGATAATTGCAAGCATAATAGAAGGGTAGGCGATTACAGTGGTAATATTGAGGTAAGCAATTACAGCTGTAATAGCGGGGTTGATAAGTACAACACTAATACAAGGGTGGGCAATTTTAGTTGCAATACTGAAGTAGACAATTGCAGCTGCAAATAATTGCAGCTGCAGCCTTGATAAAGGTAATTACAGCTGCAATACTGAGGTGGACATTCAGAATATCCCAGAGCGCGATATGTTCACGTGTCTGTGCCCACGCTGATTCATCCAACATTAATGTTAGAACGAAGCATTTATGTACAATGCATTGAAATCCCAAGGTACAGAACAAAGAACAACGGCCTTGATGAACAGTTCTATAGTTGTGAGGGAAAAGCAGGGCACCTACAGGGACATACGCTTGCACGGCCTGCAGATGTACTTACGTATCTTACTTTATGGGAGATCAGTCAGAACATTTGACTTAAGAAACAACAGATCGTTCTTGGCAGACTTATTGTACAGATGATCTAGCTATCAATCTATTAGGACAACTGTACTTCAAGAGTCGAACTCAAAGTTGAAGGGGTAGAAGTTTAAATCTTCCGGAGATTTAAGGGCATCTTACAAAAAATTAACGCTCAAAGTTTGAATTTAAAACCTCAACTATGAAAATGATGAGCTTCTGTACTTCGATGGTATGGATTTTGAGGGACGGAATTTCTAATCCTGTAATGTAGAGTAAGAGCATTTGATTAAATAATTTAAAGATTTGAGTACTAGGGGCGCAATTTTATATCCATCTTAGTTCATTCTTAAGACGCAGCAGAGAGTGTGACAACGATTTTCCACTTTTAAAAATCATCCAGTATTCTAGCACTAAATGTCAAAATATACTTGTCATGGCAGTTTAATTTTGACAGCGTGAGCACAAACACATTGCGCAAGTACAATAGGCAGAGAGGGGCAATACAAATTTGGGTGAATGAAAAAGCCAAGAAATATCACAAAATACGCACATCGCATTGAAAGTTAAGGTTCATTTCAATATGTAGTCAGGTGCAGGCATTACACACGTGTATAAATTCACATAAGACGTTACCTAAGTACACCACTACAAAAATACGTGAATAAATTCAAATTCAACTAGAGTAATTGGAAGCTACATACTCCACAGTGCAGTAATAGGCAAATATTTAGAAAATCAGATGATGGAAGAGACTGATATGACAGCGCCACTCGAGAAGCGTAGAAGAAAGTTCCATAACAAATGGACTTTCAATTGAAAAAAAATCAGCAGCTTGTTTCATGAACGTTCTTATGAAAGAGACATACATCGGTGCTACGCTTGTGTTCATCGAGAGGCTGTAAAGAAGACTTGATTGGTTTTGAAAGCATTCTCAATGACGAAACGTGCTGTCTAATCGATCATACATAGAGTATTGGAGTACAGGATTTATGAGTATTGGAGCATGGGATTCAGTGAATGTTAAAGAGCAGGACTTTGTGAGTATTGAAGCACGGGGCCCTGCGAGTATTGGAGTACGGGATTTCGAAAGTGGACGTGAACCCTCCAATTTGAAGCTCTCACCCGTCCATATCTACTGGAACCGTTAAATTTGCAACATGCACATTGAACTTTCTAGAGCTCCGACTCTCATACTCAATTTTTCAAAGGAAAATGCTTTAATTCTTGTGCTCCCACACTTTTTACCGTCATAACTCGCATTCCCAGTTTTCAGTGGCAATAAACTTCAAATAGCTACAAAATGATTTATTACAGCCAGCTTCCGATAATCACAACTTGAGAGTTACAACTGCAAATACTAGAATAAACAAGCCAATAAAAACTAAAGTTCAAACGAAAGTAAGGAGTAGTGAGGAAATTCACAAGAACAAAAACATATCGATCGATACTTTGAATATATATTTATCAGGCCGACTCGAAGGCAATTGTCGAGAAAATGCGTGGAAATTAAAATAAGGAACCAACTAAAAAAGAAATGTGTGAGGAAATAGAGTTCATGCTTGGAATAACACTCACCGAGCGAAAGGCCTACACATAGAAGGCAAGTTGGGACGAGAAGGAGCGAGTTAGTGAGGGCACAGGAGGCGGACAAGAGGCCCTCACTAGGCAGACACGGTAACACGACACTCGTGTGCCCCACGAATCACGTGGGTTACACCATGTACACAGAGCTCCTTATAGTCACATTGACATAGATGACGGAATGGATATGAGCTTAGTAAGAGAGGCACAAACAATGCTCGGAAGTCAATAGAGTAGGAGGAGGTCGCAACACTTATGATGATGTGCTGCCTATTGATCTCCGAACGGCGAGTGTTCGAAGTAGTAAAATGGCGTCCATTATGCAAAGGTGAAACAATATTCCGAAAATATATTCGTGTGATGTTCAATTTTTCGTAATAATACAAATATTTGAAACATTATCTCATGAAAAATACAATAGCTTCAGGAATGCCACATGTTAAAAATTAATGTTTTTAATTTGCACAGTCATGAAAAAATCTGAATGGTAAACTGATAAAACTGTCAATCCAGCATTGAGTTCTAGGCACTGAACGTACGCAACGATAAAGATATTTCAATGCATCTCATTGCATTGCTTTTCAGTATCAAATCTGGTGAGTTATACTTTACAAAGTGATAAGCTAAAATCCAAAGAATAATTTTGAACTTGTTTCATTTGAATTCAAGATTACATGGTTCGCTTCGCGTGATTCCTTGCCTGTGGAATTTCTGTCGATGAAAGGAGAATTTTTACGACTTGACTGAACAGAAGTCGACACATTCACATACACAATGTAAGCCATGAAGCTACACATAGAACACAGCACATACAAGCGGGCCTACACGGAGATGAAGCCAAGGACATCGAGTGATTACCTAACTGCTACAATGACCCACTAACAACCAGGGTTGTATTCAAGATTCAGCTTGACTTGGAGCTACGTTACCACCCTCTACTCCAACAAGGAGTAAAAAAACAAGAACACATAAATAATGTTGGGAATATAAGCCCTAGCCCATTGAGAATAAACTAATTTTGGGAAGTTTGGAAGCTATTTCCGTTGTAAGTCATGTCGAAACTCGTGCTGTAGTTCTCATCCGTTACGAGATTAGCAGGTGTGTGACGTCATCACAGCGTTACAGACTGCCATTTACTATCCCACTTGTTCTCAACGTGCACATCGTACATACGTGAACAGACCCCAACCCCCGATTAACTATCTGACATCGAACGAACGGAGGGCAAGCAGAAATGGAGACATGTCGAGTAGAAACTGCATTCGAACAAAAACTGTAGCGGTATATAAAAGAATTTTCTATAATAGAGCTAGATCTTGATCCTCAATGCACACAAGAAAACTAACTTGCAGTTTGGAGAAAAAGATGACACAACACAGTGTCGCACACCACACGTTCGTATTTTATTCCCTGTGTCATCTATCAGCCAGGATTGTTCACTCAGCATTGGAGTATTTGATCCAGTAACACAGCAATACTTCGAAGTTTTTTTTAAGAATTGATGTTTTTGGGAGGCCTAGGTTCTCCCACTGAGGTGTCACGTTATGATCTGTACATATACTATCTAGGCATCACACCTAGCAATGTTACATCAAGTCCAGCCATACAGACAAGACCTAAAACAGTCGTGCACGACTGAGAGGTCTCACATCCCAGTACTGCTACCCATGTTCTGAAGAATGTTTCGTATGCAATGAACATATGTACAACGATACAGGTAGCGGGCAAGATTAGAATGTCTTCCCTAACACGATTGGTTGTAATGCAATGCGTATAAATGATCAACTAAAGAGCATTTGTTGGTCAACATGGTACAATGAGCTGCATTCAACGTACAAATCTGGTAAAGAAAATGCTTAACTTTAACTTCCTTTTAGCAGCAAATGCGAATAAAACCGACTTTGTGAAAATATAAAAAGTTTTATTTTATTTGTTGAATTCTGTGATCTAGTAACCAACCCTAAAAGAAGATAGATTATTTCGATCAGATTATCAAAGAAGCAGGTATGGTTTTGCAGCACATTAAGTATGTGCGCATGTAGGCACGTAATTATTCTGGTGTGAGTATGGACAGCGTAGGTGTACATGTGTGTGTGTGTAACCCACCTCTGCGTGGTGTTCCTCGTTCTGCTGCAGTAGGTCTACGCACAGCTCCGACAGGTGAATGAGATCCTCCAACTTCCGACTCGCAGACACGCCAGAGTCCGGACCCAAGTCCTCTGGTGGGACGACAGATGAAGAAACGTGATATTTTTTTAGTGAAAATATCCAATTATTGAACCAAGAGTTAGAGTTCCTTTCCCGGGCAGCCAGACATTATTTGGCGTTGCAGCCAAACTTGAAAAACAAATCTCAACGTAATGGTGCGTGATGAACGCACACTCAACGCCACATCTTAAGTGTATTTCATATCGTTAGTAATCTCATTATACCCACGCCCCTAAACGAACACATTTTTTGAAACGCATCAAATCTCAGTTGTGATTATAAAGGAAGAAATTAGACTTGCATCACAAAATACGCTCGTCTTGCTCCAGCGCATCGAACATGAGCAGCTCCTTACATGTACGAACACAACCTTCACAAGCTGGTTTTGTGGGACGCTAGTACCACACTGCAGTACCTCAGTTGCACGCACTGCATATGCAACCTGAAGTCAGTTTGAAACAATTGCTTTATTTTCAGACGTCTACGGTTCAGCAGCTCAGTTACGTGTCACGAGCCTGCACACTCACCTTGCAAGGGCACATCCGTGGCTGCGGCAGCGTTAACAAATTCAAAATAAATTTCATTATTTGGTTAATATCATTTCATCCAACTTCTTTTTCTGCCAAAGATTTCAATATAAGTGTAGTTCAACGTGAGTTTTTTTTATTAATCTGTTAATGAATGCTCAGGCTTCATTTGCTCAAGTATAAAAGTAAGTACAAAAGTTTACGAGCTACAAAACGTAGAAACAATTTTTACGTATAATTTTACAAGCATTATTGAGTAAAGATATTTTAATACAGAATTATGAATCAGTAATAACTCTAACAACAATATCGCCGATTTTTGTGAAATTCTTAAAATAAATCTATTATTTGATAATTAATTCTAAAATGTTTCCCACATGTCATACATGCTAAATTTAAGACTTATACAAATAAGCAACTCAAATTATCTTAACTAATTAGGCGTGTAGACACAGCAGATATAGCGCAAACACCTGGAGGAAGCTTCCGTGATAACAGAGTCACAGACAGGGTCAGAGACAGAGTCACAGACAGGGTCAGAGACAGGGTCAGAGACCAGCACTACCGTCAAGAGCTGCCTACCTTCTACTTTGGTCTCGCCAGACAGTCTGGTGTAGTTGAGGAGAGCGGCGTTCTCCAGGCTCTTCTTGATCATAGCTCGCACCTCCTCGTGCGATACAGGAGTCACGATGTCCTTCATCAAAACCTGATCATAAAATCAAATGCAGTGAAAGTCACAGTAAAGACGTTTGTGAATAATTAATTGCTGCCAACTTAATTAACTTTTCTCTCCTAAACCAATAGTAACAGGAGAGCATCATGCGCTAGCTGACACAGCGGATTCCGAAATGTTAAGTCTGCTCGACAGTTTTTTCGCTTTTGACTGTAGAAACTTCAAATTAAATCAAACTATTGTCTAGTACAGTTTGCTGTCTGTCTATGCTTAATAGGAAACATGCACAGGACGGTCTCCGAAGTAGGAAGGTCAGTAACGTCCGAACAGTGTCGACTATCTGAATTTATTCATTCTTATTCTCGTGAAAATGTCCTTTTCCAAGCTTCAATAGAATAAATCTTCACAGATTTATTTTATAGAGGGAATTCCAATTCCACAGCATTATAATAACATGCAAACAGTAGTGGCATAACATTCGCATGACGATCGCTATTATTTTTACTACATTTGTATAAAATTAGGAATGTACACAGCAACCCATGATTTCTGCCGTACACTCAGACAGCCACTCACACCCGCATACGGGACACCGACATTCACAGCTAACACAACTACTCACACACCCGCATACAGGCCACTGGCACTCACACTGTCGAGCAGCACCAGCGCAGACTGCAGAGCGCCCTCAGGTCGCCCAAAGGGAAAGCAGTACCTGAAGGAAAAGGGTAGGGTACTGAAGCAGGACATGACGGGAGCGACAAGGTCTGTTGTCTTCAACCAGCTAAGTCAGAACTCAGTCACAATCATATGAACAGAGAAGACGAGGCTCCCGTTACAACAATAACACCTACAACAGACTCCTGCAAATTGCATTGCTGACTCCGCTGTGAGCAGCTAGGAATGCCATTGATGCGAGGCATGCCTTATCAGCATGCGTCCTGGAGCAAAGCTTAGGAATCCCACTTATTTTCTGCGTAACGCCAAGACTCCAATACAGTGTTCCCTCGCTACTTCGTGTTTCATTTATTGCGGACTCGCTATTTCGCGGGTATTAAAAAATATTAATGTAAAATATTTATCGCTCCATTTTCGCTGTTTCGCGGGTTTTCGCGGCCCTCATTCTGTCCATACGTAATACGTGTTATACAGTAATATATATATATATATATATATATATATATATATATATATATATATATATATATATATATTTGATGAATTTTGCATTAAACCAACAAAATGTATAGGGATATATCATATTAAAAATAATAATTCTAACACAAACAATATCATACAACATCAAAAATTACGATTTACAGTAAATAGCGTGTTTATTCAGCGAATGAATACACCAAAAAACAAAGTACTATTTGCGCAGCGGCTGCTTGAGACGCTATTTGCCGACGTGAGATTGTAAACAACACACGATTGGTTGATTGATGGAAAGTGACCAACCAGAGAACGCATTTTTGTATCGTATTTGCTGATTGGCTCAGTAACCGTCGCATCTTGTTTTCTTCCATTCGAGCAAAGCTTCCATTTCACGTTAGCATCTAAATATCGCATGCATAGTTATAAAATTATATTATACCGTTATTTTGTGCGTGATAATAAAATAAATATAGCGTCCCTACATCGTGAATTTTCACTTATCGCGGTGGTCCTGGAACGTAACACCCGCAATAAGTGAGGGAACACTGTATACTCGTAGGCTGAAAGACAATTGCCTTTAGCTCATCCCGGCTAAGGAAGGTTGGTAAAAGTATATGAAAAAGCGTTTGAAAAACAGAGGAAACCACAAAGAAAATGGAAAGTCTAGCTAAAATAAGATACTGTAGAATACATAAAGAGAAAAAATAATAAAATAAACGGTGGAAAATGTTGTTAAAAATTTTGTACACTGATACAAAAAGTTCCTATCATCAAAAAATCCCCTTTTCTAATGATAATATTCTAGAAATCCAAAAGCGCCAAATGGAAACTGAAGTTTGCATCACAAAAATAATATTTGTTAATAATTTTAAAGAATGAGGCAACTGTGGTGCTCCAACATGCGCACACCTCTACAACAATGACGTCTGTTCAATTATTTTATTTGATGAGGTTTCTCGAGACTGCAGTAACGACAAGAACATTTCAGCTCACGAATATACAAAGCACTTTGCAACCAACAAATACCGCTGAACTACCGCAGCGGAAGCACTGATAGTTCTAGGGTCAGTTGCCAGTGAGGTGATAATTTCTAATTTGGATGAGTGATTGCTGACCACAACTTTGTGATGTGATTAAGGTTCATTCACAGCTTCAAACTTGGTCGAACTGAGCAGCAGCAGTGAACTTTAAACTGCACTTCTCTGCGTGTACCTGGATCTATGTACAAAAGTGGCTATTAGCCTGAGTAAGAAAAATGAACTTCTCTCTATAACATAAACGCACAAAACACTGCACGCAGAACAAGGCACATTGTACTCAGTACACAGAACAAAGCACGAAAAACACAGTACGAGGACGCACATGAAGTTGGTGATCTGATGCTCGAGCAGGACCCTGAGACGCTCCTTGATGGACATGAAGCGGTCCCTCTCCTCCGCCAGCACCGTGCCCACTCCGTCCGGCCTGCACAAATTGGACTGTGTTACGCAGGGTTAGGTGACCCAATAGAAGGTAGAGCCTTTGCGAAAATAGAAGGCAAAAGTACATGACTCAAGGTAGGAGATTATTAATTACAACAAAGCCCTGTTTATAATGGAACTGATGGCATCTCAGAGATACGAAACTAAATAAATGAACTCGGCCAGTGTACATACTTCGCTTCAGTCTCTCCACTTGAGCAGATATAGAAAAGAAGATAGAAGGGGGAACACAAAGGCGTAAGATAAATAAAAATCAAGCTATAGTGTTGGGAACTACCTCCTGTCACAGTGGAAGCTCAGAACAGACTCATAATTAAGTAAAATGACAATTATTTGTACGATGTAAATGAGTTATTAAATTTCCAAGACTCTAAATAAAGCCTGAAAGGTTATAGGGGTAACATGTAGCTAATGAGTAATCAACTGGAAGACATTTAATTTGATGAACAAGTTAAGCTGTAAATATTCAATTTAAATTTGTTATACAACTATCACTACTCTCATCTTTTTTGAATTTCGATACTTTTACCAAGGTAATGCACGAAAAAGATGTACTGAGAAAAATTTCAATTATTAAAGTAATTGTAAACGTTAGGAAACTTTAGCAAATTCTAATATTCCTAACTCAGTGCAATACTTTGGAATGCATAGAACGCACAGATATGCGCATGGAAATTATACAACAATAATTGCTACAGAATGCTTTCTCCAGGAGCATAAACAGCTTCACGAGACAAAAAACGGGAAAATAAAGAGAGAATGTCTAGACACAAGACTTCGGCTACGTTAAGTTTTCAAATGGAAGAAATAAGAAGACTGGACGCTCTACCTTTTTGAATGAAGTTCATAAAAAATAGCCGAACCAACATGCGGTTGGTCACTAGGGACACCCATAAATAAGTCTAGTTTGGCAAGCAAGAACAGGTCAGAGTCTGTCAAGGTAGAACTAGTCAGCGTCTCTCAAGTTTCGACCAGACACTAGAAGTAATCAGAACACAGTTATATTGCAATAAAGCTACACAATATACTAAATAGCGTACATTGCACACGGCTTCGTCCGTTGCTCCAGCCGTTGGAAAGATGTAAGTACGTCAACTCCGTATCATGTGATATTTCTATGCGTACTATGAGGAGGTCAATTCAAACAGCGGCTAGCATATGGACAAATTTATACCTCAACCGAATTACAAGCGTCAAAGGCGACTTACCCTCATAATTCCTGCTATTTTCTAACATTGTAGTGGCAAAAGTTGTGAAGTAAGCACAACAGCAAACCCAATCATTGCCGTACACACGTAGTATATCTTTAAATGTAATACATATATAATTCCAAAATATTAACCAAGAAACAAATTATGAAGATTTTCAAAAAGTAGAGCGAATAGATACATTCGAACATATAATATCAAAGTGCTATATGTACTTAATGAAGGGAATTATCTACCAAAGTCAATTCAAGACAAGAATAACAGGAAAATTTCAATTCAAAATACATCCTACAACGTTTGCACTCAAGGGGCTATCACTACAATAATTGACCAAAGTATGAGTTATACATGCTGACAAAAACAAGTACCTCAAAAATCAGTATCATTAACATTGCAGTCACAAAGAGTCTTAAAGTGCATGAACGCGACAGCATGCCTGTTTGCAAGACCAAAAACAACATCTGTCGTTCGATTCCCAGATCTGTGGGGACGAAGAAATTCAACATTTAATATTATGAAGACCTGGCGCGCAAGTATGCCTAGTATGCAATGCAAACTCAACATACTAGGAAAACTATGCAATGGATCGACATGTCAGGTCATGAAGGACATGTGGGTCTCGTATATCTCAGCCACATGCAGGGGTTCGGGAGGCAGAGGAAAGCCTGTTGTTTGTATTGTGCTTTACGAAACACATAATTCAGTTCAAAATTTAAAGGCACATTCTGAAGGTCGTTTTCTAATACACCATTAAGGACCATTATGAAGAAGGGGATGACAAGAGGTCGTGCCCATGACGCAGGGTGCCCAGACTCCCGCCCACCTCTGCACGTCCCTTAGATATGTACAAAATGAGTGCTGGTAAACGCAACAGGGACTTAAAACATGTAAATCCCATTGAGACGTCAAGTAAGTCTGTGCGGGAGGACAAAAGGCACGTGAAGAAACCTGTTTATTCCTACTCTTATAGGAATTAAGCTAGCGGCCGGTTCTTGGTCAATACTGGTCAGTCAGTTCTGCTTAAAGCTACTCACAATAGGGTGAAGGTATGCTTTCTATAAGTGCAAATATGAGTAAAGTAAACTACAGTCATGAGCCCCTTGCTCCTGGACACAACAAAGAGTTGAATTAATAATTTCTAATACTGAAGACTGTAGCCTGAGTGTCAATGACTGTTGTCAGTTTGTTAGTTGTATCATGCGTCAAAATAGTTACTGATGATTTGGCTCATATATAGAAGTTTTTAACCGCAATGAATTATTTTGTCCCTAAAAATCCATGGAAAGTGGTAGTACAAGATGTAAAATTGAGTTTTCAGCTTTTAAAATTTGTCAAACAGAGAATAGGCTGCCGACGACTGTAGAGTATCAACCAAAGCTCTGTGCTCTCATTGAAGCTCACCTGCTCTCTCACAATGCAATAAAAATTAGTAATACTTGAATACTGAAGCACTTCGCTCACTTGAATGCAGCTGTGAGCTTCATACTTGAAACATTCTGCCGCTTCAAGACTGAGCGTTTACAAGGTTTGTGATCTTTCAAACTTTTGTTTAGTAGATAACACGAGGAAACAATAATTATTCGAGGTGCCAAAATATCTAACCTCTGCAACTTACTGGGAGGAAATGAACTTGTATATGAACATATTAACATTTGTTTACACTGGAGTGAGTAGAATTTGCAAGTAATTCGACTTATTGTTTGTTTGTTTGTCAAAGCATGCGCAATATAAAATCAATTTTTTCATTGCAAAACTTTACTTCGTATGTTCGATCTTTTTAATTCATTTTTATAAAATGTACGTCCACGCCGACCTAGATATTTGCTCATCCCACTACTAATGTCATCCCGATACAGTCTGAACGATAAGCTTTCCGAGGGAGACAGTCAACATTTCTACAGTAAATATGATGGAACCGTGTTCCACTATGCACGATTACAGTCATCACAAATACGAGTTATAGTTGTGCAGTAATTGTTGACCATGTCTGCAGTGAACTGCAATTGTGAAGCCTTCCACAACATCAAAAGTTTCCACGAATTTTAAATAAATTGCTAGAATAGGTAGCTCAGGGGATTAGCTGACCATACGAATTTACACAAATGCGTAAATAATGAAATGACAAATAAAAAAACAACCTCTGACAACATTAGTGCATATTTTATACGATAATGCTGTGAAGTAAGGACTTAACTCGATAATGTGGAGATGTGGGCACGTATTCCATTATAGAATAATTTAGAACATTCGAGTATTGAAGGGTTCGCAGTTATGTCGTATGGCACATTCAGAAACTTTGGCATTGAACGTTCGACATGTGAGCGACAGATGTGTCCGAGTCTTAATATTAACATGATTTCAACTCGTACCACTGAACATGAGCATCCGCTGCTTGAATTACTTAACGGCCTACATATATTATCTTTAGGTTTATTTAGGATTGAACGTATTGTCCCAATTATAAGATAGAAAGCAATGGTTGATATTTATTGATTTAGCTGTGCTGGAGTGTGCAGGAACCTGAGAATGAGTCTTCAACCAGGGTAGGCTGTAAGATACAGGTTGTACATCATGGGAGCTAATAGTTTAGCATCATCACAGTCTCGAAGGAGTGGAAGCCAGAACCTTTTATTTGCCTGGATTTTTGCTTCTCCATTGCAATGGCAGCTCTAGATTAAAGCGCTGCAGCTGTAGCTAGGAGCAGTGAGCTTATCAACCACTGCTGCACGTAATGAACGAGTGCAAATATCTATAGTGTTTAGAGTATGATATCCCATAACTGGGAACTACGGAAGCATTTCCATACCGACTTTGTAGACGACGTTAGCGAAATCTTTTTTCATCAAAAAATTACTATTTCGATATTGTTTAGTGAACAAACGAGTCAAAAACAGCCCCGTCAAATTGATGGAATTAAAATTAAAGAACTGCGAACACCCAAATGAAGCATGTTCATCGAGGCACACATTCCTAGTCTTCAGACACGTCCCAGTTCTTGCGTGAAGACATACAACGTAGGTAATTGAGGGAGGAGGGGCACGGCATGAGGGCCAGGGGGACAGTGAGTAAATCAAAAACAGCATGTGAGTCACAACTCCATAACTCAAAGGGAATAAACGATACAATATAGTTCATCCAGTCTCGAGTTCATCCACAGCAACATGCGGTGCAAGCAACAGATGCGTGGACATGCAACACGTGGTGGCGCCCATGCAATGCATGCCGCCATTCTCTGCAGGACTTTGACCCTCAAAATACAAATTGCACAATACATCACCAAATACTTCAAATAATCCTCATTTTTTTCATCAATCGAGGAAAAAAATGCTAATAAAAACAAATCTGTAAATTTAGGGATGACCTGTAATGAAATGGAGCTCCAGGAGTCAAAATTTTGCTTGAAAATCATAAGAAATTGAAGTAATTTAAAATTTTTAACCTAAAGTATAGGAATTATTCAAAAGTAAATTTTACATATATGTAGTTCTTTCCAGTTGGTCAAGGATAGCTTTTGATATTTTCCGACACAGCATGTAAGTACAAGTTCAGTTCAGGCATGGCGAGAAGCTGATTGGCTGCATCATAAAAAAATACCTCCCTTTTGCTAAGATTAATATTTTAGCAATCTTAATTGAAAAATCAGTTCAAAAATAGATTATATCAAAAAGTTTAATTGCTGAGAGTCCTGCCATCATGTGAAGGTTCCAGCGTCTAGATACCCGGTTACGTGCGCCCCTAGAGGTCATACCTCAGTTGCTTCCAATAAAGCGATTGTTCATTTCTTTGTTTTCTGAAATATTTGAACAAATGTCCAGAACTGTTAATGAGTTATACAGGCGCAATACACTTGGTATGACTGTAGCAAAAGTATACACTGAACGTTAACCTCAAACATTGGACCAGACAGATTATAGGTCCTCAATAGGTACGGGAACAACGTTAAATTGGAAAAGGTAATCGTACATTGTATATTTCGCGCAAATCGACAACGCCTTAGGATGAACTCGCACAGTTTGAAGCGGCCGCGGTTGTTTTACTAATTGACCTCATCAGCCAGACACTGCGACACTTGTAGTCGATGAAGCGTTTTGTGAAAAGCTTATGTCTGAAATAATCATTGGAAAGGTTCGATGTACTTGAAGTAACGTGTCAAAAAAATGTACTTATTTCAAGCTAAAGAGATGAAACAAACTTAATACTTGTCCCTAAGTACGAGCATGAGTAGGCGTCGGAGTGACGGTCATGGTACCAACTAGACCCGCTCTTGTGGCCGTGTGGGACACAGGAGCGAAGACAATTCTGATTTCTTCGTTCGTCTGGATGGTCTTTGAGCTTCTCATACTCAGGGATGCATTCAGGATACAAGTCCACAATCCTTCAGGCTTAACGGATGCCAACAACTCAGAGATGAGCAAAGGACACGGACTATTCATCCGTCTGATCGTATCGATACCGAGAACACTGGCCTCCAAGTCTCGAGCCAAGTTATGCAAGACAAGTTGCATCAAACTAGCGACATTGTCGAGGTAAAACGTGAACAAATAATGAAAAATACTACGTAGTGTTGAAATTCGATCGTTCATAGAAGTATACATAATATGAAAAGGTTTCTACACTATATAGTAATGAAGATGAAGGAGGTTCCATGTTGAACACTTTAACTGTAAAATGCCTTGACAATGACCAGGCATCGAGAGGGTAATAGAACTGCTGCACTAGTCTATGAAGATGCTCAGGTAAATAGTTCACGGACGTAAAGAAGATAAGAGAGCATGGCACAATGATGAGCAAGACCTGACTGAGCGCATGACTGAGCATGAGAGCGTGAACGCACCTGGGCTGCTCCGGAGCACCAATCGAAGGGTTAGTTTCGTGCCCACTGCAGGAGGGAGAGGAAGAAGCGAGGGGATGCAGGGTCAGATACAGACACATACACAAGTGAAGCTTACGATGTAAATAGCGCCCTCTAAAGAGTCACTTGAGAATACAATATACACATCATGTCTTATGCCACTACCACACAGAACACATCTGCATAGCTATATGTGCATAGCTTTGCATATGCTGGGCACAGATGGGAACCAGTCATGAGGTAAAATGAGCAGAATAGTTGCTACTAAAAAAGTAGTAATACTGCTCATCTCCCTCATGGTAGGAAATATTAATTACATGTTTCATGGTAGCTGAACACGAAGAAAATATCATCAAAGTTTTGAAAAACTGAAAGAAAAATTTAAACATCCACCGAAGCCAACACATGTTAGCTTGGGGCTACGTCGACACTAGTATATCCAGCCAGGCCTGTGTGAGCGTGAGCGCCTGTATGAGCGTGTGAGCGCTCAACACGCCTGTGTGAGCGTGCTGTCGAGTTGCTGTGAGTACAGTTCTCAGACAGCAGGACGGCGTGTCCAGTGAATGGTGAGTGGCTCTCTCAGATGGCATGAGTGGCGAGTGGCTCTCTCAGATGGCATATGAGTGGCGAGTGGCTCTTTCAGATGGCATATGAGTAGCGAGTGGCTCTCTCAGATGGCATATGAGTGGCGAGTGACGGTGAGGTGTGGTGCAGCGTCTGACTGTAGAGTGGTGGGTCTAATGAGTAGTACATGGCGGCAATGTGATGCGAAGTTGATGAGGAAGCAGGTCCCCGATTCTTTGCTGGGCTAAGCGTTGTCAGTAGGAACTAGTGTCTCTACAGTAGGCAACATGCAAACAAACTAAAACAAGCTTTGAAGTTTTGCATCATAAATTCAATAAAGCAATGTAGATGTGCGGAATATAAAGAGAACTGTGCACCACACGCCTGCAATTGTATTGAGGTCGTTTTATTTTGATCTCGCGCTTCCTGACGTACAAGAGAAACAGCTAGTCATGACCTGACCTTGAGCGGAGATGAAATAGAACGTAAATAAGAACACCAAACACAAATCCGCAGCGTCGTCAAGAGAGACATACATGAGAGTAACGTGTACAGAGATGTATCTTGATCACGTAGGGCACGTGACACAGTCTGCTCAGGTACTAAGCTTTTGTTCGCGACTAACTCATGACACTACGAACATGCCAGTCTACCAGTCACATTCATTTCACCACCTAGTTGAAATAACTCCCTACCTAATGCTTACCAAACAAGAAAAACTTCATTCCCTTGTCATACGTGCTGTGCGTATCGTATACTTCTTGTGAAAACTTTCACTTATGATCAATAGAATGAGGAATGGAGACAACTGCTTTAAAACGAGAGCTTAGATCAATATAAATCATCTCGTAGTGGAAGAGCTAAGTCAAAAAAAAAAGAAAGCAGTGATTGAGTTGTAACAGCTGTTCACATCAGGGCATGTCAGCCGAGTTCCGAAAACGGAGAAGAGAAAATTGTACTTTAAATGTTATTGGTCTCCAAAACTGCAACCCTCACCAGAGTCTTACAAGCAGTGTTGCTGCAACAGCAGGATGGAGTGGCAAAGAGTCCTTAACACGTTGACTCCAAAGTGGTACGTATGTGGACCACTGAGGTTAGGTTCTGTAATTTTTTCAGATCCTTCAACTGACTATGCGTACAAAGTGAAGATTTTCACCGGTCAGGCAATCGGAGGCAACGTGTTAAGGTAGACCACGCACCCCCGGTACCTTAACTAGGACTAACGTTGTGAGTGCAGTCCTTTCGAAAAGGCTAGGGAGTCTTACCTGTTTCCAAGGGGCGGTCACGCACTGCTGCATCAGAGCATTTAACAACACCCCAGGCCGACAAACTTTTCTAAAAAAGCGCCATGAACAAACTTTGTACGACAGAATTTTACTTCCGGTGTGCAGAGTTACGTTGCAGAAAATATGCGCTTGACTCATGACCTTCAGACTACGGTGTACGCATGAGGGAATGTAGCTAACTTGTGAACATGAGTGAGTGCCTACGTGGCAGCAATGGTCAAGTAGTACGTACTACAGTTTGCATTACACAGGCATTGGGATCGATGCTAGTAGTCATAACCAAAGTTTGGCTCTATAATGCACTGACAGAGAAAAACTCCTTTGCTACACAGTAGCGGGTTATGTTATGGCTAGAACAGTTTCAAATTACATGATCCAGCTGCGACAGTTATAACCTACATTTAATATCAGGGAACAAAATAGTACGATCAAAAGCTAACACTGAGGACTGCTAGCACATCCAACGAGGGGAACTACATTACCACACTAAGCAGACCGTAGCATGGATACCGACACACACCAGCTGTACGGGCACAGTTGCATGACTGGGGCACACCGAACGAGGACAAGGGCACACGGATTACAGGTGGGGCTATAAATACAATAACTTTAAGAAATGTGGTAAATCGTGGTAATGAAATTAAAAAATAAGTATGTTAAATAGTGGTTTTAAATGAAACATTGTAGTAGAAGAAATGAAATAGTTCACCTGAAATGAAAGAAAATTAAAATAAATTAAATTAGACGAAAGTGTGGCAAGAAAATTATACATGCTCTAGTTTTGTCTCAGGTTCACTTGCTTCTAAGATGCAATCAATTTTCTGCTCCCGTTTTATGCCCAATGGAAAATTTTCATTTCTTTGGAAAAGATCTTCGTGTCCTAAATTGCGAAACATTAATGAACAAAGAAGAAAGTGACCATAGTTACAAGGCTGAAGTTTAAATTTCAGAAGCGCAATGTTTTAATTTCCCTCATCCTGAATACGAGCAGATGTTTGTTGGTGAAGTG
Organism: Trinorchestia longiramus; assembly: GCA_006783055.1. Classification (NCBI taxonomy): domain Eukaryota; kingdom Metazoa; phylum Arthropoda; class Malacostraca; order Amphipoda; family Talitridae; genus Trinorchestia; species Trinorchestia longiramus. Next base: position 63,521 of record VCRD01001734.1, read on the forward strand.
CACCTAAGCATTACGATGAACGCCAGTGTTACCAGCCAAGTAAAGATGAGAACCAGTAAACCTAAATGTCTACGCAGAACAAGTTTATTCGAACCAAAATGGCATTGATGTTCGCTGCGTGATCTTCGACTGCTGGGCTGAGAGCGCAGTTCGTTATTTATAGCATCAAGCGAGCAGCTGTCAAACACATGTAGTATGGAAATGGAAATTATGAAAAGGAAGAAAACATGTCAACAAATAAATACGAGGTAAAATGAAATAAGACGGTGAATGAATACTTTTATAGAGATATGTGTGTAGGTATATACGAACAAGTTAGGTAAATAAATGAATTTAAAAAAGTAGGTTACAGAGACTTTCAAAAGTCAACCATCCACAAAATGAGGTTTCTGTCTCGTAAAATTCATTTATTTGCCTTACACTCATCATTAAGTCGAGGACAAACACTCACCCAAAACAAAACTTGAATACATTACCAACAGTAAGAAGGGGCTACAGCGGAAGAGCCCCACACCTGCGTCCATGGCAAGCCCATTAATAAAGTACCGTTTGAAGGATGGCACAAAACTGACGTATCTCAAGCCAGCCTACCCTCAAGAAGGCCGAACTTAGTTACAAAATTAAGCTGTAACTTCAATAAATGCTCAGGTTCTTACCCTCACCATCAAGATCGATGTGTGGGCAGTTTAACCAACTCTTAAAAGAGTCCTGGCATCTGTTGAAGGTTTTGCTCAATTTTCAAAAAGTATGAAACATTATTTGATGACTTTATCGTGAACAGGACGGACAGGAGGTGGGCGTGGGGAGGACGGACAGAGGAAGCACAAGAGGAACACACACACCAACACGTACGGCAAGCCGCGAGTAAATCAGGTGAACGGGAGGCTCTCGTTTGAGTCGTTCATTGGTATTCACTGCACTGGCCAAATAGTAATCATAATAATAATAACAACAATGGCAGTATAGTTTTATAGTTATAATAACGGGGAGCTCAACAAAAGCGACTCGTAGCCACTGACCCCACAGACACGCTTCCGTCCTCTGTCGTTCTGCCGTAACCGAGGCGTTAATGGCAAAGTGGGAGAAAGGAATACCAGAAGAGTTAGGAAACTTAACATTAAATAAGGAGTACCTGACGCTCCCAAAGACCTTCTACACTCACTAATGACCTTGCCGGAAAGCAGAACTCACACCAAAGTTTATAAAATGACATCAAGATGGGTGACGATTGCGGTACATCAATGTTTGAAGAGAGAGAGTGTTCGAAGGGGAAACTAACTGAGATAAAATGGAACTTCATCCGAATTTTGAATGTCAAGAATTTTGGGACAAACATGGAAACACAAATCTATGTTCACACAAACCGAGCTTCCCTTAACATATATTTCTCAACATTTACCGTCCACTGCTGACAGCTCCAACTCTCGTCTAAAACAAATACAGGTCAGAGATTCCTGACCGTGTTCACGATTTCAATGCAGGTGATTTAAGAATCTCGATCACAATAAACAATCATTCATAAGAAAGAAAATTGACGCCTCTGTGCTAGCAACCAGCACTACGTAACTCAATGTGAGAAGGTTGTCTCACAAGTCAAGAAATATTTTCTGAGTTCACAGATGTTAACTCATAACGATGCCATGCCTTCCTGCATCTCTGATGATGTGGAGCCGTAGGACCCTCCTGATCATGATTCCCTGTTAGCAATACACAAATGCATGTTCTGCAACAGCCACAAACCTAACACTATTTTATGAAATCCCCGACAACGTAATCGACTGTAGGAGAAACGTTTTGAATGGTAAAAGGAAATCCGATTCAATGAAATCTAAAACCGTTCAGCAAAGTTCAGAAAGACAAGTTGATCTAATGCCAATGCATATGAAAAGGGTAAACAGCCTTATTTGTTATTAATTTATAGAATCATAGCCGTTCTCTGTAAATTAAAGGTTAGAAAACTTTGATGAGTAAAATTCATATTGATAAAAGATGAACTGCTTAAGGCAATAAGAATACATCATGTCCTAGAGTACCTCCTTGCCTGGAGCCGTGTTGGAACGACAAAGCGCTTCCCACTCGCACATCAACATACAGGAGTAATTAATGCCTAAAATATATTGGTTCAGTGATTCCCAAAGTTTTTTGGTGAGAAAGAGACATAACATGCATTCTTCACTTGGATGAAAATCACAATCCTAGCTTAGATTCAAACTGTTGTCGTGTGGAATAAAATAATGATTGTTTCCTAACAGAGCGCCAAGTCTCGAGTTCAGTGCCTTCTCTCCTCGCCTTCCAGCGCTGTCTCAATGCAGCGCATGTTGGTCAACGTGGTATAAAAATTGAGTTGGTTTCCGAGCATCAAGTTGAATTTGCCTTCATCTAAACATCACGTTTCTTCAACTACCTACCCACTCTATACTTTACAAAATTTTGGCATAAGTAGCGTACATCAAAAAGCAGTTTGCTCTTTCACTCATTTCGCATTCTTTAAAAACATCTCAATTATGCTTGTAAAGTTAGGAAGGGCATCCCTGGCAGCACGCATTACCTGTTGCCGTGAACGTGCGAGGCGCAGTACGTGAACGAGAAGTGTATTAGTTTGGGGTCGATCATCTGGCCCTTCTCGGCGCGGTCGAGCAGATCCTCGAGGTAACAGAGATGTCGGTAGCAGCCCCGCACCCCGTACCGAGCTTGGTACTCGTCTAGGGCGAAGATTTGGCCCGGGCTGAACCAACCCTGGTTATAATGATCACATTAGATACTTACGATTACAGTACTGCTTGCAGTGGTTACCAACGCACACAAGAAACAGCTGATGTTACTTTGTGTACACGCATAAGCACGCGAGGAACAGCTGAATTTGTTTCTTTTGAATCAAACACGTCTAGTGATCGAGACTACACACGAAGTTAGCATATGTACATTGATTCTCTGAATCCTGGAGAATACAAACAGACGAAATAGAGTAAAAAACCTACTTTAAAACTAAGACATTTCTCACTTAGAACTTGCCTTCGATTTCTCATGATTCACTACTTTCTAATTATAAGTCCACTTCTGCTGGTATCCAATTCAGTAGAACATCAAGTCATTACAAATAATCGGAAATATTTGACAGCTTGCATGCATCAGGTATTTTTCAAATAATGATTTACAGTATCACAATACTTACTCTTTGTGGGTACTATGAATTTTAATTTAACTCAATTTATTAATGCAGCGGTGACAGAAACAATGGATGCTCTGAGCAAGTGCAAGACGACCATGGTCAAGAGAACACAGAGGAGGAGCACAAGCTCTCAGCACTGTAATGCAACAACAGCAGGTCTTATTAATGGAAACTAATGGTTGAGGGGTGAGAGCAGGTCTCATTGACGGAAGATGATAGTAATGGGGCGAGAGCTGGTTTTAATAATGGAAGATGATAGCAATGGGGCGAAAGCAGGTTTTAATAATGGAAATTGATAGAAATGGGGCGAGAGCAGGTCTTATAAATACATTAACTGCAACTCCTAAAATAGTTTGTATCAAGGACTACTATAAACAGGACGTGCACGGCCATATAGCGGACTACGCTAGCGGAGGCCATCGCATTCTTAGTAACATAACATTTTCTATTGGACAAATTGATCAAAAATTACTTCTTCAAAGAAATAGAAGGGATAATAAGGTTTTACAGTGAATTTGAAATCGTTTAAAGCACTGAAATGCTTTGAAATACCAATTTCAGCCGGACTTAACATGTATTATTGTATGAGCTTAGTGGCCACTTTATAGAAAGCCGAGTTACTGCAGTTTTGGACTTTACAAAATGGAAATGGAATGGAAATGGAAATTAAACCTTTTCCAATGCAAACAACCAAACATACAAACATTTACGCAAATAAACAAACAGACATAGAAGCAAAAACCTACCAAACTGCAGCGATTAGTCAGCCAACCGGGCCTTCTTTAGGGGTCTGAAGAAGGACTGCATTCTTCTGCATTCAGGCGAATCTGTACTTCATCTACCAAGAGAAACACATTCTTCTGCTGCAGTGTCTGAACTTTGTCAAATGTTTCCCTCAGCACCTGGTCCTTGTCAATAGATGAAGTGATTTACTGCAGCTTGCGTTTGCATGGCAGCACCAAAAAGTCTCTGATCTCTTCATAATTACACTTTGGGTATGATTGAAGAGCAAAACAATAATCATTGTTCCATAAAAGTTCCAACTGACGCGTCAAAAATATCAACTTCTTCTCCTTCTCGGTGTCGACATAGGCTGACGTGTGAGCTTGAAGGGTGACAACATTTTGGATCGTTTTGTCAAACGGGACGTCGTACATAGTTCATTGCCAAGCGCACAGTTTCGTCGGACTGTGTATACGATCTCAAACCATTTTTGGGATGAAGTGTCTTAAACAGTAGTACTAATGCCATTCTTGAACGCACTGAACGTCAGTGGGGAACACAAAGTGGGCTTGTTTTCGACAATCACAGACAGGCTGCACTCACTGAAGTTGTCGGTCATGAACAAACACACAGGCCTTTCTTTCGATCTTGAAATAATCAAATTATTATTATTATCAATTCTTATACTGCTTCTGCTGGTTGCGTTCAGGTTTAAAAGAATCAAATGAAGTATTCTTATCCTTCTGAAGAAAATACCTCAGTTGTTGGTCTTCAACTTTTGCCGGGCGAGGTGCAGGTTTTGGAGATGGCAGACATGAAGCAGGCACATTGAAGATACTTGGAGGCATTCCAGGTCGCAGAGAACCACCATGCAATTTGATCAAAGGTGGGTCAGCACCCCAGTGTATGTCACAAATGAAAAACTTGTCTTAATCAACAACAAGGTTTTCACGAGGTGGAATAACGTCAAGCCACTTCTGTCTCTCAGACTGCTCTTTCGGCAGGCGAAACACGCGTCGCCTGTTGTCCTTATTGTAATTACCCCGACAGTTCACAACCCCACACTTGTTCAGCATTTTTAATACATATAATTAGCAATAAACTTTGTAACCAAACAGTATCCACTTAGAAATGCACCCATGTGCCTCGAAATAAACAACAATGTCCGATTCAAACCGAGCGACAGATTACAACAATGCTCGACTATTACAGTTTGTGACTAACTGATCTCACTCAGCTCAGTGAACTGGCCTCCGCTAGCGTAGTCCGTTATATGACCGTGCATGTCTTGTTTATAGTAGTCCTTGGTTTGCATGTATAACAAAGGTCCCGTGTACCATATATGGTACATATCGCAGTGAAAGTGTTAATGGAAGGTGATGGTAATGGGGGAAAAGCAGGTCTAATTAATGGAAGCTGACAGTACTGTGGCGAGAGCAAGACTCACCAGTGAGCAGTAGGGATCGGCGAGTCTGTACTCGAGCGTCACAATTTGGAGCGTCTTGAAGAGGTTGTGGTGGTCAAACTTGACGGGGTCCGCGCTAATGTACTCGTCCATGCCGTGCTTCTTAGCTCTGTCCGCATCTGCACGCACCACAGCACATTCATGAGATCAAAGCCATGCACAGGTGTGTCATGCAGCAAACAAGTGTGTGACCCCAGTGAGTTAGTTGCTTTGAGTTCTGTGCCAGCGTACCAGTGACTCCTGTAATGAGTTATGCGAGTGTGCCAATGACTCATGTAATGAGGCATGTGGCATCAGTGGGTGAGTGACGCATGTAATGAGTTATGTAACACTGGGAGTCAGAGAGTTGAGAGCGTGTAACGTCATTAAGAGAAGCCACAGCGCTATCTACCCAGCCCAGTAATGGTCAGAGGCTGACACAACACAGCAAGACAATCACAGTCACCTGATTAAAACAAAATTTAGCCACAGCGACGATGCTGCGGTCATATTCGTTGGCCTGTTAGTTGACTCAACAATATCTATTGACTGTTAAGACAATTCAACAAATGCTGTTCATAACAGTACCTTCCAAAGTTCAATTCATAGTACGACAATTATTGATTGCTTTGAACTACTTAACCTCGAGTCCCCTCGCGAGTCATGAGTTTTTCTGTCATTACAGCATAACAAAAAGACGGTATTTATAGTCTAATTTAATCAACGAACAAACCTAAGAATATAACTTTCAGAGTAAATTTTTAATATGACAGCCTCATGTGTTCACAAGAAGCCGCAATATTAACCAACAAGTCAATTGAGCTATACAATCGGACTTATCATCCTAAAGCCCATCACCATTAACTGATAAAATGGACGACGAGACGACCAGATTAAACACAAACTGGACAGTTTTCACGACCTTGTATGCTTCGAATTGAGTAATATATGCTATGGCCAAATTGCTGTCTAGACGACCATGACTGGAGTGAGTACACTCACCACCCTGTATTTTGGAGAATGTGGAGTTTTTGCCTTGAGGGGCGGTAGGAGGTGTGGGTTTGTTGGCTTGCCCCGTAGCTCTGTACAGCGCCGTCACCCACTGGTGAGACTCGTTCTCATCTTCAGTCGCGAACAGAATAGAGTCGCCCTCGCGAACTGCGTTGAAAAAAAATCTCCCACCCTCCAACTCTGGAAAATGATGAAAATTCAAACTTCTATTGGGTTTAAGATTTCAAGTAATGGAGTCATGTAAGAAGTGTAGTAAATGTATGGCATACCAACAAACACTGGAAACTTTGTGTAAATAGGAATTAAATTTTGTCCAATTCGTGCAAACACACAGGGCTGCTCGCTTTTCTGCTGAATGCTGACTGTATCTTGAGCTTAAATTTGTTTCTAACTTACTGGTAAACAACTTCACAAATCTTATACTATGAAACTTAAACTTATCAATTAAATAGTAAAAAGAAGTAAAAAAACTTGCCAGCAATAACTAAAACAAAGAGAAGTTTACTTCAACAGTTTCAAAAATTTTAGCACAAAAAGTTATTCAAGAAATAGAGAAATCAGTGACGACGTCAAGAAAGGAAATAACCCGAAACTAAATTTTCAGTTGTTTTAAATAAGACAACTGCAACTTAGGACGGCGTTTCCTTTCTAGTTTAAAAATAGATTTCAAGCAACGCAAGACAGGAATAATTCCAGAGCTTTAATTTATACTGGCGGTATAACAGCATGACTGCCAGGAACACACTTTTAAACGCGGGTGCGTGTGTGTGAGACACAAATTAATTTGAGCGTTCAGGTAGACGCCTACCATAATTAGGACCTGAAGTTATAGTAGGACCAGGCATTTTAATTAAACTTTAAGCATCCGAAATATTTAAAGTTTAATGAAAATACCTGGTCGTGCTAAAAACATCCGAAATAGAGGCAAATGAGCTTTAAAATGTAGTTGAAACAAAACCCTAATGAAATAAGTAGTCAACCCAATGACGTAGACAATAAGCTGAGTAATCGACTACACGAGGTAAACAATAAGCAAAGTAATCAACTGTACGCGATAGACCAGCAAAGTAATCAACTGTATGAGGTAGACAAGCAAAATAATCAACTGTACGAGGCAGATAATTGGCAAAATATTCAGCTCAAAGAGGTAGACAATAAGCTCTTCGATGATGTAAATAATTAAAATAAAGCAGGCAGGAATCAATCATATATATAAGAAGCCTTAATGTGCGGATATTTACGCGGTGAAGCATTACGGGACCACGTATACTGATCCTTTACAGGAGTTGGTCAGGCCAGATCTCTACAGGAGTTGGTCAGGCCAGATCTCTACAGGAGTTGGTCAGGCAAGATCTCCACAGGAGTTGGTCAGGCCAGATCTCTACAGGAGTTGGTCAGGCCAGATCTCTACAGGAGTTGGTCAGGCCAGATCTCTACAGGAGTTGGTCAGGCCAGATCTCTACAGGAGTTGGTCAGGCTAGACCGTCAAGTGTGTGTCATTTTACCATGACTTTAAAAATGTGATTGAAATCAGAACAGTTGGTGTTCAAAGAACAACTTACCTTGGCCGACCATGAGCTGGGCTGCATTCATGAAGGAAATAAGCTCAGTTACCAACAGTTCATCACTCCCTGAACAACTCAAAACAGAGAAACAACAGATATTTGAATCTATTTCAAGAAACATTATGCTTAATATACTTAAAACTGTCTCAATATATTCTACCAGTACTTTGAGTTCAATACATTAATTCTTTCATAACTCTTATTGATATTTTTTACGTAAGGGGTGACAGCATGGGTGGGTGTCATATATGGGGTGACAGCATGGGTGTCATATATGGGGTGACAGCATGGGTGTCATATATGGGGTGACAGCATGGGTGTTATATATGGGGTGACAGCATGGGTGTCATATCTGGGGTGACAGCATGGGGGTCATATATGGGGTGACAGCATGGGTGTCATATATGGGGTGACAGCATGGGTGTCATATATAGGGTGACAGCACCCAACAAAAGCTACTCACCAGAAACAGGTTCGATGTAATCTACAGTGTAGCCGTCTAGCTGCATCATTTCTGTGGGCTCGCTCTTCTTTTCCCTGTAGCTGCACATGGCGAAGGTGTACTGGGACACCTGAACCAGGCACAAGTAGCGCCGCTTCCACTTCTTCCACACGCTCTTGCCCAGGGCATAGGAATACCTGAGAGCAGTACAGCAGTTACAGCCTGCTACTGTACAGCACAGTCGTCACGGCCTGCTACTGTACAGCACAGTCGTCACGGCCTGCTGCTGTCCAGCATAGCTGTCACGGCCTGCTACTGTACAGCACAGTCGTCACGGCCTGCTACTGTACAGCACAGCTGTCACGGCCTGCTGCTGTACAGCATAGCTGTCACGGCCTGCTACTGTACAGCACAGCTGTCACGGCCTGCTACTGTACAGCACAGCTGTCACGGCCTGCTGCTGTACAGCACAGCTGTCACGGCCTGCTGCTGTACAGCATAGCTGTCACGGCCTGCTACTGTACAGCACAGCTGTCACGGCCTGCTGCTGTACAGCATAGCTGTCACGGCCTGCTACTGTACAGCACAGTCGTCACGGCCTGCTACTGTACAGCACAGTCGTCACGGCCTGCTGCTGTACAGCATAGCTGTCACGGCCTGCTACTGTACAGCACAGCTGTCACGGCCTGCTACTGTACAGCACAGCTGTACCGACCTGCTGCTGTACAGCACAGCTGCCACGGCCTGCTGCTGTACAGCACAGCTGTCACGGCCTGCTGCTGTACAGCATGGTGACACAGGGAATCAAGGGATGAATAATAGCTGACTAACTCTATAGTCACTCAAGCTTTTTACTTGTATATACCATAAAATGGTTAAGTGTATATCATAAAAAGGTTAAGTGTATACCATAAAATGATTGCGTGTATACCATAAAATGATTGCTTGCATACTATAAAATGATGGCCTGTATACCATAAAATGATTGCGTATATACCATAAAATGATGGTGTGTATACTATAAAATGATGGCGTGTATGCTATAAAATGATTGTGAGTATACCATAAAACAATTACGTGTATATCATAAAACTATTGCAGTTATATCATAAAACTATTACACTGATATCATAAAACGATTGCATATATATCAAAAAACGATTAATATTATTATTATTATTATCATTTTGCTAGTTTACCCACCGCAGTACCATAAAATGATTGGTGTATATCATAGAATGATTGCGTACAAACCATAAAATGATTGCGCATCTGAAGTCCCATATATAAAAAGAGAAATTGAATGAAATGGCACAACGGCAGCGCAGAATAATTCGTTTATAAAAATGGCATCGTGCATGTCATATATGGTCCACGTCATGTGTCATATATGATCCACGTCATGTATCATATATGATCCACGTCATGTGTCATATATGATCCACGTCATGTGTCATATACGATCCACGTCATGTGTCATATATGATCCTCGTCATGTGTCATATATGATCCACCTCATGTGTCATATACGATCCACGTCATGTGTCATATACGATCCTCGTCATGTGTCATATCTGATCCTCGTCATGTGTCATATATGATCCACATCATGTCTCATATGATCAACGTCATGTGTCAAATATGATCCACGTCATGTGTCATATGATCCACGTCATGTATCATACATGAACCACGTCATGTGTCATATGATCCACGTCATGCGTCATACATGATCCACGTCATGTATCATATATGGTCCACGTCATGTGTCAAATATGATCCACATCATGTCTCATATGGTCCACGTCATGTGTCATATATGATCCACGTCATGTGTCATATGATCCACGTCATGTGTCATATATGGTCCACGTCATGTGTCAAATATGATCCACATCATGTCTCATATGGTCCACGTCATGTGTCATACATGATCCACGTCATGTGTTGTACATGACGCCTAATACGAACTCTGAGCAAAAATTTCAAGTCAAATTTATCGACAGCAAAACTCCTGACACAAATTACTCGTAATTGTTTGCAAGTATTTAGATGAATTTGTGTGTTCCTGTTGTCATATTCTATTCTAACTCATATTCATATGTATGGCCGCAATTGCGTTGTAAATACCGACACAAAATTCAAACACTGAGCTACTGCTTCCTCAATTCGTACGAATATTTGCTGAAAGAAGTCTAACATAGCAGCATGCCCACATAACACTAAAATACCCACATAACACACCAACATACCCACATAACATACCAACATACCCACGTAACACACCAACATACCCGCAGTGTTTCAAGTTCTGTGGCTTATCCATCCTGCAAGCAATTTTGATCTTGAGGTCCTGGTCGGCGGCGTTCTTGGGCACCGTCATCTTGTGCCACTCTGGCGCCTGCGGACACACGGGCGGTGGTGTCCATCAGCAATGGTACAATGAATGTTTACACTTTAGCTATGTACAGTAGGGATAGGGTATTCCATTTGGAGCTATTCACGGCTACTGGGAGTGTGGAAATGAAAGTGTGGGTGTGGGACTGTGGAAGTGGAAGTGTGCGTCCGAACCTAATCTAAATTTCTGAAAGAAGCTTGCACGATAATGTGGACACCCTGCATAAGATGTGACTCACTTGATTATAACTTCGATAAGAAAGTCAGAAGTTTACCTAATTGGAAAGAGGGTCTTGTGAGCAAATTCTTGTAAAAATGCTTCGTAATAAATAGAGAGTCTACAAGTAATTATTCTTGACTGACAAGACACACTTGAATGTAGGCAGACGCTCCTGAGGGCTGCAGTCCTCACAGGAGAAATAGATCACTTCCAGTCTAAAATTTGACAGAATCACAGACAAATATTTTCCTACGTCATATTTATATTAATAATATTTTAGCTATAAAGCATAAGTCCTGACTGACGCAATGTCTCCCTTACAACACCACAGCATACGACACTTGTCTTGGGTTACAGCTGCTGGAGACACGACTCACTTTGATGGAGAGAGCGGTGGGGTGCAAGACAACTCTGCCGAGCTCCTTGTCTTCTAAGGCAAGCACGAAGGCGTTCTCTGTGTAAAGCTTAACTTTGACGCTGGGAAGCGGCTGGGCGGTCGTGAAGTCGCCCTGTGTGTCCCACCTGCCCAAACAAGCGCTACTTAGACCGAGACTCAGGCAGCATCAGTTGTTCAGTGCCTTATTCTTCAAATGCTGGTATTCTTCACCCCTAATGAGTTCCATTACAGGGATGCCCACCATTATTGCTAGAGACGTCGACACCAACAGGCATGAAAAGGTTAGCAAATGAGTGGCGTAGCTTAACAGAAGTTTACATCATTGTTTGAAATATGGAAAATTCAGCAGTTATTCAAGACCGGTCCGTAGTGCGACAGGACAGGGATTGAACTAAGGGAGGTTTTTCCGAACCTTGCCTTGGCTAGTAGCCAGTTCTATACAGAAGGTAGTTTTAAGAAACTTTACTATTAAGATTCTTCTCCATGAATGACGTAACTGTTTTGTTCAACGGATTATTCAAAGTATCTAATTCCGTAGCGGGACAACTTTTTGGAAACTAGGAATGTTCTTGAATATTTCCAGGAATATTACTATGAATATTGCTATAAACAATACTATGAATACTACAATTATTATTACCACGAATATTACTAGAAATATTACTATAAATACTGTAATGATAAGCTCTCTGATGTCACTCTTATCTCGCAAAAAGAAGCCATTACTTACATGGGCTTGGAAGCCTCGGCCTGGTCTGTCTGCAACTTCTCACCGCCCTCCACCTCCATGGTGCAGTACACGACGCGGTCTGGAGGGAGTGACTTAAGCCCCCTCACCTCCATTACCACCACCTGCACGTCATCAGGGTGCCACAATGTTTACAAATGAGGGACGGAGTTTTAGAGAGTTTTTGCCACTGTTCAAAAGCTTGTTACTTAATCAGTTATCAAGCGTCCATAGCATATGTCCACATTTTATGATACAAAATAGATGGTTCCCATAGAAATTCCACGGTTTAGATTTTACTAATATGAAATTATTAAGAAGACGAATGAATTTAAGATTCACGATGAATTATTGTGTTTTAGATAAATATTTTTCATGAATATATACATAACTTCCATTCCGTATCTTATGTACCGATAACCTGACCCAGATAGTACCTGTGGAAATTCCCTCAGTTTAAAAGTGATAAAATTTAGGAACTGTGAAATACAATACATTTTCAATTTTACCCGTGGTACTATCATAATATAAATATTTTTCTTGAGTGAATACGGAATTTCCATTCTGTATATGAAATACAGAACATGGCCAATAACATGGCCGTAGAAGAGAAGAAAGCTAAGACAGAAAAAAGGGCGTATTTTATCGTGATCCAGCGCCTTTGGGAACTACAATACAGTGATTATAATACATGTATACTCTTTCTTATTTCAGATCAAAATTTTCCTTCAGTAATAGATAGAAAGTAATGAAACGAACACGCACAGATAGAGAGACAGAGAAAGAAAGATGGATACACACCGTCTGTTATATACGAGTATGTAGATTAAAATAAAAATTAGAAAGGCAAAAAGGCTTGTAACTAATACAAATAGATGGTTGACGGTGCAATAACTCCTGGAAGACTTAATAGTAAGCTGGTACTGTTGAAATGCATTACTTGAGATACAAGCATAAGATATAAACCAATTAGATCACGAATTCTCAATCGGTGAAAGCTTCTCTACGTACCTTTCCGAAACTACGAAATGTTGAAAATGCTGGCTTGAGGGCACAATTTTCTCTGACGATTACGAGTTTTTAATGTGCTTGTGAGTAACGGGCGTTCCACGTACAAAAAAAATAAGCTAAGATCATACAAATATAATTGAGAACTTTAAAAAACAATGTCGGTTACTCATCATTCAATTGACAAGATATCAAGCACAGTTTCATTTGATATTTTCTAGTTAAAACTCACAACCAACCTCGAGGATGAAGGACAACACGACGTCCATTTTGGAGAGCGTAACTTCTGTGTCGATGGACTCCGAGTCTCTTCCACCCAGAGAACTTTGCGACCTGCATACCCAGGGCCAAGCCGATGGAACGTTGGGAAGCGTCCAGTGGAACGTTGGGGAGCATCCAGTGACACGTTGGGAGCGTCCAGTGGAACGTTGGGGAGCATCCAGTGACACGTTGGGAGCGTCCAGTGGAACGTTGGGG